>JAMKCH010017844.1:0-23132 GCA_023653785.1 Ophioderma brevispina
GTTTCTACATTAAAGCAGTTATATGGAATTGTACACACTTATCCCTGATTTATAAGTTAAAAAATGCATTTCCACATTTTTTCGATTCTCTCGCATATCGCTGCTAATCCCTTTAATTCAATTTGGGGTGTTTTCCCCTTAAATGATGCAAAAGTACATTCCCATAAAAAAAAAAATATTACTTCACCAACAAAAAATTCTAAAAACAACTCATTGATGAACTTCATCCATATTTCACCCAACATAACAAAAAACTCTAAAACATAACTCATCGAACTCCATTAACTTGCATAATGCCCCTTACTTTGTAAGCTTAACACTTGAGGGTGCTCTTCCTCAAATGATGTGACAAATCCATTCCTATTAAAAATCAATTTCAGAATATTTGGAAATCGCATAATGCTTTCCATATGGGACTGATATTTGGAATGAAGTTCTTGGAATTACTTGTAAAGCCCCTTTAACTCAATTTCTAAACTAAATCCTTGAGGGTACCCTTCCTCAAATGATGGGAAAAATACATTCCCACCAAAAAATCAAGAGTGTCCAATCTTCCTTTAGACATTCTTTCTCACGCAGTACTAAAATCTTTCGCAGTCTGTGCGGGAGTCTGTGACACAGACTACACCGTGGGTAAATTCTTTCCGCACCACTGTACACACACATGTACACGTACGTATGTACATACAAATTGGTATCTTGGTCTTGCTTTGAGCAAACATTGTTCAATTGTTAATATTTATTTTTGACATTTGTTTACAACACACATACATGTAGACACACCTACAAACATAATGACAGCCAGAGAGACGGGCACAGACACGCATACAGACATAAACACACATATACAGACACACACATATATACACACACAGAGGAAAGGTTAGTGGATCAGGGAAATTCCAGACAGTTATTTTAAAATTGAGAAAGACATATTTGGATTTTTACTGGGTAGAGGAGGATATTATACTATCTGACTGCGCAGATATAAATTGAGCAGTCCCTTAGTGCAAATTCGATTGGCTGCATTGACTGGGCTATCTGAAAAAATACAAATTTACATTCTGAGGAAGTGTTTTTTTTTTGTTTTTGGATAAACCATTTTTCAAAATTACTCATGTTCAGAAATGTTACAAGTGCCATGGAAAAACTATGTACTGCATATTGGCAAAATGCACACCGCGTCTGACCAGAGGTGCTGAGCCTTGAAATACCAACAGACATGAATGTGTCCTTGCTAAGTCTGTGACCCTAGCTAGTGTAAATAAACCAATTTCAAGCACACTGATTGACACAAGTAAGGTATAACATTAGGCTGAATGCATCAAGCTAGCATTGTACAACATAGCAGCTCGACAAGTGATAAGGGGAAGGCTTACCAGAGGCGTACCTTGATACTTTGCTATTCCAATTGCTTTCATACCCCTTTCCAATACCACATCCAAACGGAGCTGTATGGCACGTCACGAACCACTTTGTTTGTTTAGACCCTAACTTGGCTTCTCAACATTGATATCACCACAAACAAAACATAGTTTTCAGTTTTAGTTTCAGTTTTAGTTTATTCACCATGATAGACAAGTTATATATTAACAGAAAATACATGTGGTAAGAGACCAAAACAGAGCAGATGCTCGACATTAGTTTTATTTGCCCCACTCATCCCAGACACACATGCAAACTTCGATCAATATGATATAAAATAAACACCAGATAGAAAACCCTTGGCTTCAACACCCATACTAAAGACCACGAACGAATGTTATTTCGTGGGTCCAAGAATTTATGAAATTATGTTCTGATATTTAGCAGTTTTGTATAAAACAATAACAAACTACCTCTATAACCCAGCTTTTTGATGTTTGGGGGTGGATTTTAGTCTTGCCATTCAATAGCGGCCTCAGCAACAGTCAGACTGTTTAATCAGCGTTCATGTAGACCGACGAAGTCTTGATTTTATTTCGTCACTGGTGTTCATTAATACCGTGTTTCTAGAACGCCTTAGTTATCATACACACTAACTCACTCCTAAAGATCGATGGCGGCAAGTTTCTACAATTTGCTGGTAATTCTTTGGTGCACGTGCAGCACAGTGAATTGGGATCATCAACATTGTAAACGCGCGCTGCTTCCCTGAGTATTTCGGCACAAATTATGCTCCAGACCATATATGCCCATTATAGCAAATATTTGGTAAGTCAAATAAGCTGCAGGAGCATTTTTTTTTATTATGATCCTGGAGTATAAATAATCTGGACCAATACTTTTTTTCGTCAATATCTCTCAGGAGCAGATTTGACTAGGCTGAATATGCCCCTGAGCATATTTGAATACAACAATGTCCCGACCATATGGCAAATATGTTCCAGGAGAATATTTAATGCACAATGCTCCAGAACCATATATGCTCCAGGAGCATTGCATTCACATTTACTTAAAGGTCCAGGGACATGCTTTAAACATACTTATAATACCACCAAAAAATGTTTCATTCATAGAACCAGCTATATGTATGGATGTTTTAATGTGCTTCAAAACCTTAAAATTTATAAAAAATTTTGATAAAAATTGGGCATATAATCCAAAAAAATGGGTGTTTTGGACAGGCTTTCAAAGGAATAATCCAAAAACGAAAGTGATTAGACCCGCGTGTGACGTCCGAGTAACAATACGCGATACGCGTCATGAGCGTCATATGGAACGGACGTGCGCGTGGTCCATTTTTGCCTACGTACACAGTTGACTTTTTGCGTCCGTAACGTGTTGTTATATAGCCATCATTTTTCTGATTTGGTGCCTTAAAATTAATAGATAATGCGCTGTATTGTCGACGGATTCCCACGGCGACCCGTACCGACAGGAGGATATAACAAATAGCTTTATTCAAGTTTCTAGACAAAGAAACCGACAAGGAGAGATATCTGGAGAGTGCGGTGCGGTGGAGCCCCACGTGTGATCTTGTTACAACTTGTTACTCTGACGTCATTAAACAGGGTCAAATCCAACTCCAGCAATCTTGATACGCTTTCGCGAAAACAGGAGAAGGTCTTGTCAGTTTGGGTATATTTATTCCTTGAAATTTAACACTTTCCCGATGTTCACTTTTTAAAAATCTGTGTTGCGATATTACAGGATACGTTTGTAGTTACACAATGTAAGAAATTAAGAACTGTCTACTCAGCCGTGCCATGGACCGTTAAAATATTTGCTCAAGCTTAATTATACTTCAGGACTGATAATATTATAGTCCTGGAACATATCATCCTGGAGCATATTATTGCGGGCTAAAAGCTCATAGAAGCCGGTGCTCATGTTATAAGGCCTATTGAATGCTGTACCTATATGGCATATGCTTCGCACTTTCTAAAATGTCATAGACCAGCGCTAACTTGTTTTGTAACAGGATGTCAACCTCATCTATAGGAATATTTGTTGTTGAAATCAATATGCAGTTAGTCTTGCAAAGATAAATCTTTTATGATGGCTATTCCCATCGGTTGGCCAAACCCCACATGCAATGCGGATCACTAGGCGGTCCACATCCGGATTTAATGGTGGACCATAGTTTTGTTATATTCCTTTAGACGCTCGAACATCCTCTTGACAATACCGGTTTCCTTTTCGACATGTCCAAATTTTTCCGGTGGAATCTTTGGCTTTTTGAACAGCCATACACCTGCGTTCTTTCCTGGTGGGTTCATCCTGCTCTGTGGCAATTCAAGCCTGAAATTCTGGCGGGGGGTAACCAAGATGCGGTTCCTATCATAGAAAAACAAAATATCATTTTTACCTGTCATGACTACACAACGTTTAAAAACGAGAACATCAAGGAAATCAAAGAAAATTCTCTAAATAATCGATTGTAAATTTTCATTAAAACCTGACGATGGATGGCCAGATTTTATATCATCGACAACCCACTATTCTCTGTACACAAATCATGATATTTGTAAATCTACAGGACAACATAGTACTAGCAGAATTTGACATTTTCAACCGACATGGCACCTTAAAACTTAAAACTTATCAAAAATAGATTTTCTAAAAAGTGAGAGAATCGATTTTCAGTCTAGCCACCTGCTTGTCTTCCTAGCCTGTCAACCGACCTGCCTACACACCCCCGAAAGCTCGCCATCCACCTCCATCCATCAATCCATCACATCCACCATCCATCCATCCATCCTCCACCATCCACGCATCCATCCATCCATCCCCACAGCTTCATCTACTTTTTGAATAAGAATTTTTAAGTTCGAAGTTTGCCATGTGGGCTGAAAAATTGAAAATGTCACTGCAACCGTTCGTGTTCTAGTTCTCAAACTTTAATTTGATAGATCAGTCGACGGTTGAAGAGCATAGTACAGTTTTATGTTTTCCTGTGGGATTTTTGTGCTAAATTGATTGTATAGCCTTACTTGTCAATTTTGGGGTGCTGATTTTTTAAAATCTGAGATGCCCTTTTTTTCAACCACGCCTTCAGTCGCCATTCTGGATTTCAAAATGGCTGCCATTTTCAAGTATTTTGGTCTATTCTCGCTTAGAAGCACTTGAGGAGTAATTGGTGGCACTACCCATGTTTGCTGATAACAGGGATTCTATTAAGAGCAATCCTCTTACCTGTAACTGATTTGGTTTGGGCTGCCATTTGAAGTTCAAATGGCCGCATTTTTAAATTCTGTCCTATATCTTGGCGTGTGAGCAACGTGGTAAGAGTAAAATTGGTGCAATACCATGTTTGTGTATACTAGGATTCCCATTACCCCACTGTCTTACATTTTTTGTCGCTAAATTTAAGCGTTGCGGCCATCTTGGATTTCAAAATTGGCCGCCATGAAATGTAACCCAATATCATTATATATATTACAGATTCTACTATTTTTAAAACACTATCCTTGGTAAGACCTTACTTTGATCTTTGATTAATCTTTTCATCATGAGATTTATTTCACACATACTGGTTTTTCGAAAACTTTATTGAGGTGTAGGCATTATCAATATATTTTTTTTGTGAAGTAAAAGTGTAATACTCTCATGTTGTTCACTTTTTTAAGAGACACAAAACGTTTTATCTAGGGGGGGGGGCAACTTTACTCAATGCGAAGAGTTTTTTTTCATTCCATCACAAGAAAAAATAAGGCTATTGGAATTCCATAGAGGCTTACATACTACATGGTTACCCATAAACCCTAGTCAGTATAGACTTAAGTTCTTCAGGGCAATGTTAGAGGAGTATCTCATCCATGGAGCTGAGACTTGGACCCTTACCCCAAAGCTTGAGACAGGATTTCAATGGCTGTTAACAACCAACTATAATATGCCCTACACTTCTTAGAAGAGTATGTAACATCCAGCTGGAGAATCATATTGCCAACAGTGAGGTATAAGGAGATATACCACTCCTATCCAAACCATTAAAAGAGAAGTCTGCAGTATTGCAGGTCACTGCATGTGGACAATTGACCAACCTACTTCTGCACCTGATTTTCTGGCACCACCTGAAAAAACCTCGCCCGTGAAGGAAACTGAGTATATCCTGATGTCGTTGCGAAAGATAGGATTTGATGCAGTAGAAATCCAGCAACTCATGAAGGATAAGGCAGCCGGTACAAATGTTCTCATCTTGCTTTGACTTTTCCTTACGGACGACAGATGATGATTATGAGTCAGGATAGCCTTCTTGACTTAGTTACGTTGTAATCAATTGTATTACCAAAGTCACTGCATTTTACAGAGCTGCTGTGCTTGCAAATTTGCTGGCATTTTGCTGTTATTGGCAAATGTCCGCATTTGCTGCTTCTTGACATACACCATTTTAACTGCTGTCTAGGTCGATAACTAGCCTCACAAATGTCGGATACCCCATTGCGTCACCGCTTGAATCTAGGCTTTATCCAATACTCTTAGATACCACAAATTTTCTGCCCCAATCATTCCTTAAAGCGTGCAGACTAGTAGACCTATATTTTTTCGCTGTCCACTGCTGCACACCTTTTCATATGTCAACTTGCGCTTCGCTTTTCCTTTTCCGGTGAAAAGTGAAGCTCGACCTGGAAGGCTGTTGGTTGAAGACAATCCATGAGGTAAATGAGACAATCCTGCTGCGAATATCATCTGTATATCTCTGATGTCTCCGTCAGTCTTTGACGCATCAAGTACATGCTTTGGGATCAAGGTGTCTGGCTCCTCCCGAGTGGGTTCTAACAC
This sequence comes from Ophioderma brevispina, assembly GCA_023653785.1. NCBI lineage: Eukaryota > Metazoa > Echinodermata > Ophiuroidea > Amphilepidida > Ophiodermatidae > Ophioderma > Ophioderma brevispina. The sequence continues at coordinate 6,205 of JAMKCH010017844.1, forward strand.
CAATAATTGGAGCCATACACGCCTGGTTTGTTGGAATACTTTGAGGATTCGACGAAGCTCTTACGGCTATCTTCATATTCATAGAGTAGAGCTTTCTCCCCAAAAAAAAAGTAATCTGTCAGTTTAAGACTTTGTTTCAATAAGACAGATGGTTTTCAGTGGTACTAATGTGATATTAGTTCCGAATCTCTGATGTAAAACTTGACTGGATCAATGCCAGCAGACCTTGTGCCATGTGTCTGAGCTTCAGGGAGGTGTCGAACTGATATCAACATCCTTCATCATACTCTGATGCAATCTTACGGATGCTTCTAACAAAGTGTTGGCAAAATAGAGCAGTGTACCATTGTTGGACCTTTCTTGATAACTCGAACAACTGCCACTGCGTCTTCATGCCAAATTGTATTGGATCTCCCAAACCCGCTTGATGCATCAGCCGTGTTAAGTCTACCTGAGAGTCACTTGTGAGTTCCCTGTTAGACTCATCAATGACATGAACAAAAATACTCGGTGTCCCTTTGGGATTAAAAGAAGGCCATCCTGGAGAAGAGTGATCCTGCTATAACAGAACACTCTGATAACTGTTCCAATGTTTTGGTCCACGAACAATTAGGGAATGGGGAATACCTAAGACTTTGATACCTGCTTCGGCACCACTAAATCAACAAGTTTAGAGCTTCCCAAGTTCTTGGGTCATTGCACTTAAACATCTTTATTGGGGCAAGACAAATTGGTACAAGCCGAGTATATTTGTAGAGATTCATGATCAAAGTAGTATTGACTTGCTCCCCAAGGACACAGAGACCAAGACTCCCACCCTCCCTGTCTACTTGCTGACATCAAAGTATACTCTCTACCTGCTTCATATACTCAGGAAAAATAAATCTTTTGCCATCTGCGGAAGGTCTGGACCAAGTGCACTCGGATACCTCTGGTCTCTGAAGATTTACCTCTTCAAAAGACACCCACCATATCTTGTCTCATATGAAGCTTATTGTGGAGTTCGTGACATTTCAGGATCATGGTAACAAAGCTTTCTAGCTGCAAAGGTTGCTCAAAGAGGGAGGTCCATAGCAGACCGTGAATTTGGTTACATTGGATACTCTACACCACGCTAAAACGCTTTCCATTAAAGATTTGATGGATTGTCGAATGGTGCTTGTGAATAAAGACCAGTTCCTGCTTAGGGATCAATATCCCTTGCGATAGCATTACGTGAAGCACAACAAGCATGGACCTCACCAACTCTCGTAGCCATTGGTATTTCCCGTGAGCTTGCAGTTCATTGCTTTTTTTCGTACAAGTCAGGTGGTAAAGTGGCCGGAAGAGGTGGGAGGTTTGAACAGGAAATGAAAGAAAGGCGGTTTCCTCTTTTACTCCGCCTTTTTCGTGATGAGGACTTACAACAAAAGTGGATATCCCTTGAGCAAGGCAACGCACTGTAGACCTATATAGGGCAGTATAATCAGTTGAGGTCTCCTTAACCAATCTGGTTTCCATGATGGTCACTGACGATAGTCTGGAGAAATTTAATCAAATCAATGGTTATGACACAGTTCAAGTGAATGATACTTTACAGCAAAAGTGGATATCCCTTGACAAGGCAAAGCACTGTAGACCTATAGAGGGCAGTATAATCAATTGGAGGTCTCCCTTAACAAATCTGTTTTCCATGATGGTCACTGACGATAGTCTGGAGAAATTTAAATCTGAACACTTCCGGCTTGCAGTACCTTGGGAACGTTGATCGAGACCTTTTTAGTTTCTCCCATAAACTATTACCCACTCTCTGTGTCCCAATTGCTCCACCCTACGTCTCCGTTTACTTATTTACTCATAAATTTACTTATTGAAGTCTGATCAAAGCAAGCTAAATAAAGTGGCTTTAAAATAAGTACTTACGTGGAAGTATTCAATCACATTTAAGAAGCACTCTCTAATTGTTACAAACATTCAGATTTAACTAAATCTGAAACAGCTCCATCCTAGAGCAGGCCACATGTAGTTTACGCAATGCCATTATGCTTTAATTAGCCCACCCTAAATTACCAAATCCCGGCATGTGAAGTCGCACGAGTCTGTTATGAATGGCGTCTCTTAGGCTTATCTGGATTATAAAATCAACGATAATGGATTAATAAGAGCGCAGTTTCACATTTGGAGCCAACATATAATTGAAAATGCGGCCATGTTTGAATTTGAAATTCAGAGCTACTACAAACCAAATTTAAGTAGATACAATAAGGAAATGCTTTTTAATATAGAATCCCTGGTACACAAACAATGGGTATTGCCCACCACTTTCACTTTTCTACGTTACTCACCAGCCAATACTGGGCAAACTGTTACTCATGTAATTCCAAAAGGCGACCATTTTGGAAGTTCAAAATGGCTGGCCAACCGAAATTAGTGACAACAAGGGCAAATGCCTTTTATTGATCTCTGTGAACACTAACATGGTCTTTGCCACCATTTTTTAAAATATTAAGTTGCTCATAACCGAGATACAACATCACATTTTTGAAAATGTCGGCCATTTTGAAATTCAAGAAGGCGGCCAACCCAAATCAGTTACATAAAGACAATGCTTTCAATGGAATCCCTGGTATCGCAACATGGGTATTGTCCACCATTTTTACTCTTCTAAGTTGCTTCTAAGCCCGGAATTAGACACATATAATGAAAAAATGGCGGCCATTTAAAATTCAAAATGGCTACTGAAGGCGTGTATGAAAAAATGGCACCTAACTTTTTTGAAATCAGCAATCCCCAAAATTGACAAAGTTAGCCAATAAATCAATTTTGGCACGAAAATCCCGACGGGAATAGAAAATCGACATATCCAAACTATACATCACTGGACCTCCATGTGCCTTGTTCCCAGTTTCTTTTTAAGCCTTTTAATGGTCATAGCACTCTAATAATAGGCAACAGCCTGTGATCTAGATGAAATAGGCTCTTTATAAAAAGCCAATATATTATTTTATATATATATATATTTGCAGAACCTTTATTATGAACAAAAATTTTCCATTAAATTTTGACATTGGGATATGGTAGAAGTTCACCTTTGTAGTAATTGAACCAATCAGAACAAATATTGAACACAGCCATTTGTTTTAGAGCAGGAAATAAACTCGGGTGTTAAAAAGTTTAAAAAACTAGTGGTTTTTATGTTCGTGAAGATAATTTAAAGAAAAACAGCAGGTTTTTTAGATTATAAATTTCCCCTACCATCACTCATTAAATTGTTTTGGTTATTTACCGTAGCTTCCAGCAATCAGTTTCCAGTTCCCCATATCGCAACCATCACGTCCAAACTCAAACTATTATCGTGGTGGTAGTGGATCGATTGACGTTAGAACCTCCGTTTGCTTGGTGATGGTGCATTTGCACTGAAAATGGTAAAAACGTAATTTATGACATCTATAATCGTTTAACAGGAATTAAAAATCCACTCTAACCAGTTAAAACTTCTTCTGTATTATTCGCGTTACATGTATACGTGGATTTATGTGGAGATCAATGGTGCTATTATCAATTTTTCGCGATTTTCCTGATTAAAGAGGTCTTAACTCAACGCACTGACTATACGTAGGCGACCAAATGGAGATTCTTTTGGGCATTTTGGATGAATAATTGAATTTTTTTCTCCAGCATTAAAACATAAAACAAAAACAACAAACAACCATAGAGCTTACTGGAATTTTAAAGATGTGGGGTTATTCGAAATTTTTTGAGCTAAATACTAACAACCTAGGTTCTCCACAGAGGGTGTATTGAGTCCATCCCACAATGACCATTTTTGGGAAATTTCAACTCAACAGGTCATGTGATCCCACAAAAAAATCCTATTCCTAAACATAAAAATAAAAATCCCGACTTCTATGCTTCTTTTCGCCCACAAAACATTAGTACTTCGGCTTTTTGTAGCATGGATTGTGACATTTCCCTGTGTTCTTAAACTTTTGGACATTTTTATCCCTAGTTACTGACATAAGTTTTGTACGAGTACAGTATGCAATGCATTGTGGATTGATTCAAACCACCCTCTGGGGTTCACGTGATTTGATAAGATTTTTATACAAGTCGTCAAGTATTTTAATACTGGGGATATTTAATACTCCGTACTGAATGTGTAATAATGCACGAAAATTGCTTCCAAGGAGCTAGACTTAAAACACGAAATTGATATTTCCCGTAGGCTGCTTATTTGCCACCTGCAAAGCAGATACTGCATACTACACCACTAGACTAATTATTAAATGAACAATCCGTCACCCCCGTCTTTCCTTCCCCTCTTCCACCCTGCTTCTTTTTTAATAAAGACATATTGCGTTTTTCTCTCAAAGTACTAACATTTTAGCGCCATAGCGGTTAGGGTGCTTGCCTGTGGTGCAAACTTAACAAAAAATCCCGGGTCGAATCCGGGTGGGTTGACTTGCTGAGATTTTATTCGGGTGCTCATTCTGGATTTAATTCTATAGGAGCTATTGATTAAGTACATATACCGCTCTCCTCCATATGGTTCACTTGGAATTTGGCATGAATCGGGTAAGCATCCCGTCCTTCGGAGGTGCGTTAAAGAGACATGATGAGATTTCCAGAAAAGAAGCGCGACCCCCCCCAAATTTTTTTGCGAACCCGGTTTTTTTGCATCTTTGGAATGCATTCCAAGTAGTGATCACATCTGAAGTGGGGGGGTGAATAAGCCGAAAACGCCTTCTTTATGTAAGAAGATGATGATCTAGTACTTTCATTGTTCACACAGAAAGTCAAAGCACGGTGAATTCTCTGGGTATATTACGATAGTCAGGCCAGTTCAAAACAAGGTTTGCTGTATTTCTTTGTACTGTTTGCCCAATAAACCTTCGGAACGTTCTTGGTAGGTGGTCTACAATCGATCCTGTGCAATTTAGAGAAATTCGTATCCTAAACAATCTCCTCCTGTCATTTAGCCGTCGGTCCTCGTGTACAGAGAGTCCACACGTACATGACATCGCAGTCCAGTGTCCGAATAACCGGCATTGTATAGCGCATTATACAATGTCTCAATTCCTTTACCAAAAACCTTAAATATGCATGAATTTATAACCTAAAAAAATAATGGTTTTTAAACCAGACCCATTACCCAGAACCTTATCATAACAGATGAAGAACATAATTATAACTATGTACCTAAAACATTGTATCAATTTACATCCTTCAAAGAACGACATAGCCATTTAAGCAAAGAATTATGACATGACGTTATTTTAACAACAATATTTAAAGCCCAAGGAAAAGCATAATGGTCATAAGCAAAACAAAAAATAATTTCAAAGAACATATTCCCCGTTATCGTTCATGATAAAAGTCACAAAGTCCGTTTCAAAAGGTTCCAGTCCACCTGTTCCACAAGTACCGGAGCACTAGACACATGAATAAGTTTTAAAACGCGACACGTGTACAGCAGAATACACGAAAGACAATTTATATAATTAAACACGGTGAAAAATAAGCCCACATAACCCGGGATGAGAGAGTTTAACAGCATTATCAATCCGCAGCCATGATTTCTTCAACATTCAGGCAATATAAAAAATATAACATGGTTCGGAAAGTTAAAAATTGCAATTCTCGATCACACGTTATGCTGCACATGGTAAAACATGAGTAAATTCAAATTCATCATGTATATTAACCTTAAATTAAATGAATTTATACCAAATAATGTTTTAAACCAGAACCTACACAGAACCTTATAAATAAATACTAATGAGCATAATTATAACTAGGTACATAAAACATTGTATCAATTTAAAGAGCATTCAAAGAACGACTATAGGCATTTACGAATAATTAATGAAATAAACGTTATTTTAACAGCAAAATATTTTAAAAAGCACAAGAAGCATAATGTGCATAAGCAAAACAAAAATACTTTAAAGAGAGAGATAGAGAGAGAGCTCACACTTTTTTGCATTCTTGCCGTTGCTGCCTAAAGCGTCTTGATCTTGTTGTTTAGAGAAAATCGATCCTGTTTGTATACACGACGCAGCCCTAAACAGTTTTTCACATGTTGTAAAGTTTAATGTTACATAATTTTGGAAGTATTTATGGTGACCAAATTTCCCTTGTAAATCAACATCTGTTTTCCTTTATTAAAAATGCAAATTCCGTACTTTGCTAAATATGAAAACATAAAAATTGTTAAGAAAAAAACAAATCAAATCATTGAAGTTTGAAGACCTTCCATTTTATTGAATGGAACTGAGAAAAGTTATTGAAGTTTGTGAATTTGAGTACTTATCGAACATTTTACAGTTTTAAATTCCCCATAGAGAAGCTAAGTGATATGTATGTAATTATACTCCGAGTCAGAAAACTAACAATTTAAAAAATTTTTTTACATATTTTCCCGTTGCTTGCAAATTGCACAGGAAAGGAACTTGTTATATCCTTCTTTGGGTAGAACGTTTTCATATAGAGTCCCAATTATACCAATGAGGTATTGCAAATTGATTCCGCCCTGAGCTAACTGCACACATTTTCATTGGGCATACGTGGGAACGGCTGAAAACGGCGGACCTGTCGATACTCACCGAGGTCAAAGTTCCCTATATTAAAATATTAGCACTGTGCATTACTGCTGTGTTCAAAACGTCACATTCGTCTGCCAACTACGAACATACACGCTATTTGGACGCCATATTTAAAAAAATGCAAAAACATCGTGTTGTCTTTGCGACGGTAACTTTCTGAACAACCGCATGCCTTGCTTTACGATATTCGTGTTTCTTGGATTCTACCTTTTAAAAAGTGAATTTTATAAGTCGTGAAAATATATGTGATGATAACAATTCTGATTTAAATGCTAGCACATACTAATCAAACATGATAAGAACATTTTCAGTCAGTTGATTTTTCTTGAAGATAAAAAAATCATTCGCATGACATTTCTTAATTTGTCAAATAGACCCTTTCGTGACAAATTAATTTTTATCAGTGTTGCACTCCTAGCCTTTTAAAATAAAACCCAACCGTGAACTGCTGGTCAACCCACAGTTTGAGTTTTGAAGGTGCCCTATCTGAAACTATTGCTGCTTGTATTATGTCCACATACTTACATAATAGAATTCCAGACATTTGTATCCATCAAGTGGCTTCTTTCCATTCAAGACTCTCAGACTTTATCCTCCCGCTAAACTTACGATTGTAGGAAACCAATCACTCACATCGATTAAAGCTTGGCTTTTGTAACCTCGACGTCATTAGTAACAGGGGACTGTGAATAAAGCCAACTCCATGACGCCCTCCCTCCCAGAGGGTGCCTTTTAACCACCTCCTCCATGGCCATGGTTACCACCGGGTGGAGGATCACCCGTTAATCTAAATGAACGTTAAATTAAAGGGGGATAGAGTTCCTGCAATCTCATGTACAGCCATCATAGGCTGTGTTTAGAGGGGAACAATTAAAGACCACTGGCACATTTGAAAAATAGTGCGCCCTCAAGATTTTTCAAATCGTATTTTTTATATGGTTGTAAAGTTTTAAATACAAAGCCCCCTCCCGAAATGATTAAGACCAAACCTTCCTTATGGGTAAACAAACAGAACGATTTTATAATTTAAACGGTCGGCCGGCGACGCGTTAATTCATTCAGACGACGAAAAAATGGCGTTTAACACAGAACAGCACGCCGTATGCATACTTCCTCCCTCCCCACTCTATACACACTGTTTGACCGGTCTATAATACCTTTGTGGTTTTAAATCTTGATACGAGTCAAAATAATTCATGTAATATACCATTGGTGATTAAAGTTATGGAAAACTTAAAAGTTGGCCACAATTACCTGGATGTCTTTATCCTCATATCATTCCCTATCGGCTTTTGGGGTAATGTTTATTTTATGTGTAAAAATATAGCTCTGTTTCTTCCAATGGCCCAGACGATCAGTTTATAGCCAAATTAAAGAATTTCATATTTTGTGAAATGTGCCAGTGCCGCTTTAAGAGATAGCTGTAAGCATGTCTCATGGATAAATATCCATTTATTTTTAGACAAGTTACAACTGTTTCTTTGTTGTCAAAGACGGTGTACATAACTTACTGGAATGTTATGTTTTAGCACATTCCAGCGAATTTCCATTTGATTCCAATTATGGAAAGATATAGATGCTCTCTGATTTGAGAAACTTTAAAAAAGCTACCGAGGACGCGTTGCGGTTACCTGTGAGCAATAGCTGCTGCCAATTATCTAGTGAAGCACCCTATGTCTGGTTAGATACCTGCTGCTGCCACAGTCTTAAATCCAGAGTGAGTTTCTTAAACAAAGTCCAACCTCTTGAAGTCAGTCTCTAACGGAGTATCAGAGAGTCGCCATTGTGAAAAAAGACTTGCTATCAACCAAGTAAGACATCTATTGTATTGAACCTGGTGAGCATCTTCCACCTGGAGTTGACTCCCCATTGGCTGAATGGCGACTGCTCTACTAAGATAAAACATATTCAGTTAAAGTGGCCCAACTCAAAATTTACACCGTTTTTGACTTAATTGAGCTATCTTGGGTCTAGGGGACCCAAATGAACGGCGTAAACGGCAACTTATAGAGGAATATGGGCCTTCAATAAATTGAAAGCGAAAAAATTTGGTTTTTCATATTTTTTTTCCGAATTTGTCATTTTTCTTGGCACACGCTGTATGTTCATTTCTTATGGGCAATTATGGGATACGCTTTATAACCATTTATTCAGGTAATTTGTCAATTTGCTGGGCAAATCTTTACAGAATATTTGATGTTGATATTTTTCTTCAAATGGAGTTATTATTACAAATGTTATACAAACATTGTTTGATAGGGCTGTAATTATTAAACTTACCTGTAGAAAATATTAATGATAGTGTTGTTATAAGAACCAGAGTCCTTCATGTATCCGTGACCGTTTTTAATACTTCACCAGACAGCTCATAACTGCCAGAGTTTGGACGGTCCCTTCGTCAGTGATGAGGCTGTAGAAGGTTCCTTGTAAAGGCTCTGGTACTTGAATAGGGTGAATGTGGAGCCAGATACGGAAGATATAGAAACAGTGTCTGTAGCGAAAGTAAGAGATGAATTTTAGCAAAATACGCAGGTCATATACGCATAACATGTTGAGGTATAACTCGCCTAAGTTTCCGGGCTTAAGTTTCACGTCCAGTTAGGACAGTACTTTAGGTTGTATACCTCGAACTCCCTGGTAATTAAACAAATTCATCAACTCACAGAGTTTACATAGGATTTGCAATTCTAAGGTCCGGGAGTTGGGTCGTTGCACAGGCACAAGTTTCCCCCTTTTCATCACCACCTTGGTTCATGTATTATTTTTATGTACGCCCATGTCAGCTGGCCTATTGCTATATGGTCTTATTCCATTTCACCTAATTTTCACGTAGTCAAATCCCATGTAAGCCTAATCTATTGCAGGGTGAGAAATTATTTCCTCTCAGTTGTGCTTGTTTGGTTAATCTAAGTCAAAGTTGCTGATAAATTTTGTAGCAGATAAATGGAATTAGATTCTTTTTCTTAGCGTATCCACAAGTCATTGGTAATGGCTTGTGGTGGTGTCAGGATTTTATTCAACTGAATAAGCTGATCCGGGGCCGCGTATCGCAAGCCATAAAGGTCATAACGTATTGCCGCAACGCGTTGCGACATTTCAGCAACGCGTTGCCACATTTCAGCAACGCGTTGCGATATAGGCCCAATCAAAATCATGAATTTCTGTGACGTATTTCAAAAAATTAAACCCATAAAACAGCGGCTAGATACTTTGCAAACGCGTTGCAAACCTTCACAACGCGTTGCAAGCTTCACAACGCGTTGCGAAGGTCCACAAGCCATAAGGGTCATAACGTATTGCAGCAACGCGTTGTGAGAAAGTCACAACGCGTTGCGACATTTCGGCAACGCGTTGCGGTGTCGGCCAATCAAAATCATGAATTTTTGTGACATATCTCAAAAATATAATTCTCACAACGCGTTGCAAGTTTCACAACGCGTTGCAAGCCTTCACAACGCGTTGCGGCAATACGTTATGACCCTTATTGCCTTCACAACGCGTTTTGAAGTTTACAACGTGTTGTGAACTTCACAACGCGTTTTGAAGTTTACAACGTGTTGTGAAGCTCTCAACGCGTTGTGAAGGCTTGCAACGCGTTGTGAAGGCCATAAGGGTCATAACGTATTGTCGCAACGCGTTGTTGATTTATTTTTTGAAATACGTCACAGAAATTCATGATTTCGATTGGCCGACGCCGCAACGCGTTGCCGAAATGTCGCAACGCGTTGCTACTTTCTCACAACGCGTTGCGGCAATACGTTATGACCCTTATGGCTTGTGGACCTTCGCAACGCGTTGTGGATCTCGCAACGCGTTGTGAAGGCTTGCAACGCGTTGCGAGTTTCCACAACGCGTTGCTAGACACTTTTCAACGCGATGTGGGTCTATTTTTTGAAATACGTCACAGAAATTGATCATTTTAATTGGCCGACACCGCAACGCGTTGTGAAATTTTGGCAACGCGTTGCTACTTTCTCGCAACGCGTTGCGGCAATACGTTATGGCCTTTATGGCTTGCCATAGCCGCGTGTATACATGGCCCGCTTTTTTGAGACTGGGGGCGGATTGGGAACAGTCAAGGGTTTACACCCTACTCTTATTCGACACTGACTGCGATGTACATGTACAGTTGTGACTCTCTGTACACGGCACCGACGGCTTAACGTCCCCTCCGAAGGACGGGATGCTTTCATGATTCATTTGCCCAATTCCAAGCAAACCATGGAGGAGAGCGGTATTCTGTATTTAACCAATAGCTCGTATACAGATTAAATCCAGAGTTGAGCACCCGAATAAATCCCAGCAAGTGACCTCACCGGGATTTGAACCCGGGATTTTTTTGGTAATTTGCGCCACAGGTAGGCACCCTAACCCGCTGGCTCGCTCTCCTAGATGGAATTAGATCATATGGCAATATATAGGCAATTTTCTAAAATATATTACTGACCTTATATTTAATTGCTGTGGCCTATAGGTTATTTCAGTAAAAAGAAACATATTCTTACGGAACGACTTCGAAATAACAAATACGCAAAACAAACGTCAACCTGTTTTGATTTTGTGTGTCGTTCTGATTATCTTTGGGCTTCTCTTGTAAACACCGACGTGGAGTAATTCCTTTTATCCCTCCAGACTGTCTTGAAGGTATTTTTAGTGTCTCGATGAAGATCATAGCCAAGTGCTGTATAATATATGACCAGTTAACATTGTTAAACTTCGAAGTGCTCTCTTTGCATGTGCTAATCAGGATACCAGGAGCCTGGAGTGAACATATGCTAAAGCGCCAATGGCACATTTTCACAAAATATGTGAAATTTCTTCAATTTGGCTCTCAAATGATTTATTCTAGGCCAATTTGGAAGAATAGAGATACAATTTTACACATAAAAGTAAAACATACTTAAAAAACACGTAGGGACGTTAATAAGGGGTAAAGGACATCCAAGGTAATTTGTAGGCTAACTTTTATGTTTCCCTAATTTTAATCACAAATGTGTATATTACATGGATATCATGTGGATCTCTTACTCTTGAATTAAAGCCACAAATTTCACCGACCGGTCAAAAAGGGTGCATGCCGGGGAACAGCATACGGTCCAGGGCCGTTTCTTGTGTTAAATACCATTTCCGTCGTCTGCGGAATTAATGTCGCCGGCCGGCGACATTAATTAAAATTGTTCGGTTTACCCAAAAGGGCGCTGTTTTGGTCTTAATAATTTCAAGTGAGGGCTAAGGATATAAAATAGCTTTACAACCATGCAAATATCGATATTGAAAAAATTTGGAGGGGATTGAGGGCGCATATTTTTCAAATGTGCCAGTGTCTCTTTAAATACTGGAGTTAAGATGGAGGATGCATCATCGATATTTAATAACATACTAAAAGACGCTTAGAAAATGAGTCTGAATTCAAAATGTGGTATGAAATGTGTTCCTGTGATTGACAAACCTCTCCAGTTATCCTGGTGAGAATCGTCAATAAAACTTACCTTCCCCCAATCGAAAAAAAACTTGTTCTCGACATGTCTTCTACAAAAACAATTGTTTCAAGAGAATAGGGAACTATTTGTTATTGGAACACACGGCATATTAAATAATGGATTAGACTAAAAGATTAAAAAAACACACAAACATTGGTGTTGTAAACGATATAAACATACAAAATCGGAATTTTCTATAGTTTAGCAAATGCATTGTATAGCATACCTCCGGGCATATATGGAGTGTGGTTGAAATGATCTCCCATCCCAGCATATCGACCTGTCAAAGATTAAGCAAGATAAAGCGAATATAGTCATGGCCACAACTGTAAATTATCCAAGCTAAAGATATCCTGTTAAAAGGCGGGTAAAGTCAACTTTGAAATGGCGTTTGTAATGTGGTAATCAGGAAATATACCCCAATAACATTTAGGTTGGATATTCAATCGACAAACTTAGGTACATGAAAAATTTACCTTTTCTCTAAAAAAATAATAATGTTGTAACAATATAGAGAATACTTTGTTATTCATTCTCCTATTTAATAATGATTTGCAATGGCCTTTGTGAATGCACAAATGGGAAATGTTTAGTTTTTAGTTTCATAAGGCCTAATAATCAAATATAAAAAGTGGCACAAATTCAATTGTGAATGATCTTAGTAAACGGGCCATATACTCGTGGCTTACAAATGCAATACGGATGGAAAATGGCTTTGAAAGTGTAAAAATTATATGACTAACCGATATTCAAATGACGAAACATGTTTTGAATTTCAGGAGCCACGAGTCATTTTCCGCTTTGCACTTTACGGCTATTGAGATGAGAAGGAGAACGCTCTCTAGAAGTAGGGCGTTTCGAAGCATAAGATACTCTCATTTTGATAAGTCTATGAAAATAGTTACTGTCCAATTGTTAAGTACAAATTTACCACGATTCTAAATTGAGATTTGTGATATTTCATTACATACATACACAAAAATCTCATTCGTGTAAATTCATTTAAGCTGATTAATATTTTAAATACCATTGCCATTTTTGTTGCTTTAAATTTTTGGCAAGGTAAATTGAAGAATATTCTACTTGGAGCCTACTGTAAAGGTACGATAGAAAGAAAAAGTTATCTGAGCTGCAGGCATCACTGATAATACCAGAACATTGTGGCAGAAAGAAAATACTGAGTGTTTCTGTGGTAACGTAACGATTTTTGGCCATTCCCGTTATTTACCAAAGAATGTATCGAAGCCTCTTTGAGTTTTGGTAAACATTCTTCTTGTAAAATCCTAGCTGCCATTTGCCGATCGCATGAGTGCAATATCCAACCTCTTGTCTTTTTCGTTGCGAGTGTGACTTCGTCTAAAGGGAGACACAGTGGTTTTTGTTTTTCTGAGCGTTCCATTTGTAACCATAACGAACCGAAAAATTCCAACACGAAGTAAAGAAATAGGTCAAGATTTTTGGCAAGCTCAGTTTGACTTACATTCATACTAAAATATATGTACATACACACGACTTCCGACAAAATAATACAAGTTGATGTAAAATTAACAAAAATAGAGGATTTTAATTTTTGCTTTTTTGACATACGAAGAAAACGGCGGATTTTTCGCCACGGTTCATTGATCAAAAGCGCCCAATTTTGTCTCCTGTGACGTCAAGTGATGACCAAAAAATCGGTTTGACTTCGAATTTTATTGCTGACACTGTATATTGATGGATTAATGAAAGTAATAATAAAATTAGAAAAATAAGTACAGAAGACATATTTGTTTCATTGCGTTGTGTTTTAATTATATTGATATAAACACACATCGATGAGTTAGAGGAAAGTGGCAACACTGCGATATGATGGTCACAACGACGTCAATTATGGATGGTCATCAATTTTGAAGTCACCATTGGCTGCGATGTGGATTTGTCGGAATCGTTTTCGAGTAGCTAGTGGGCGGAAAATTAAAAGGGCAAAATACTCAACAAATGTGGACAATTTTCAAACTTATTTTGATTTATATGAATCTACGTTACTTAAGCTTTCAATCCATACCAAATTTCCAAATATAAGAATCATGACATATCCTTTAAGCTTAGATAAAATATCAATTAACAAATATCACCCAAAATGTCAGTTCGTTCTCCATTTACGCCTTCCACAGTGACAAAAATAATATCCAGATACTTCATTCAAGAACGGCTTCAATCGCCCTCCTGTTCTCTTAACATTTTTTTACACCTAAAAAAATTTTACCTAGTTTTAGTCAACTAAGCACCGAATTTTGTTTGCTCGTATCCACAAGTCATTGGTAATGGCTTGTGTGGTGTCAGGATTATTCAGCTAGTGTGCTGATCCGGAGCGCGTGTATCCAAGGATACGGACGCCCCTAACATTGCCCGCAACGACTAAGAATGGGGTTAAAAATTTTGACCACTTTTGTGGTCAAAAAACGTGTGAAATTACCCTTTTGTAGTCATAATTTCGAACCCATTTCTTAGTCGGTGCATAGTTGAATTGGCGTTTTTAGTGTGTATGCAAAGGAACCGCTTGTCACAGTGGCTATAGGTAGCCTGAGCCAAGGTACGTCTGTCAATAAAACGGTTGGCCAACAGTTTATACCTGGCACTTTCATTTTTAACAAAGCTGTGACTACTAGGATTTGTTATTTATTGCCAAAGTAAGAAAAGGGACTGGTAGATAATGTTAGGTAGTTAAACCAAAGTTTTAAATAGGTTCGGTCCCCGTCAACGCGGTGGCGATACACTTCACACTCAGCAATCTGCTGTGTGGGGATTTATTGGAGCAAAAGATAATGCCGGATGCCCTCATGACGCACATCCACAGTTTTCGCGGTGGGCTTCTGCCTTGAGGGAACTTATGACCACATAAAGGCAGCGTATGTTGTTGGATGGCCGCCAAGCTCTCCGGAGAGCTGACGCCCTTGCAGGTAGATAATTATTGTTTTATTTCTACAGGGTAATCAGCTCCTCCTCATCAGATTTCATTAGAAAATTGATAGGGGTGACGGTTTAGGCGCCGACAACTCGACGCTGGGACAGGTAGTACATGGTTACCAGGATACCAGTAGCAGGCCCGAAAAGGAAACCTGACCGACTGATAAGATCCCCCTGAAAATTAATAACAAATGGAAGTATAGTTTTTACGATATTATCCCAGGATTGAAGTAACCCGCAGGACCCATTTTACCAAAAATCGGAGCTGGTACCACAAGGGCGGCACTGAACAACAGAATGCCCAATACAACTTTGATTACAATTAACAGTAATGTTCAAATTCTGCAGAACAACTTGTTCTCAATCTACTGGATCAAATATGCATTTACATACTTACTATTCAACGGATAATGATAAAATATTTAATTTATGGAGTGTAACAAATACATTTCGAACGATACTAAATAAAACTATGACTAAGTCATAAAAATCAATGTAGGTTTTAAAATGAGATGCGTTGGGTTGCAACTAGCTTTTACCATTCGAACTTTATGAAATTAGAAAAACATTTGTATAACAAAAACTCAATAACAATATCATTATATTCATTCTGTTATTCAATTTGGGTACGATAACTATTTGTGTGCTGTCACAAGTATGATGATTGTTTACCTCTGATCCAATGTGTTAATTTTGGCCATATGAGGTGTTGTGATAGTATTTCAAAATGTCCTCTTAATTGAAAGGGTCTTTAAATGCCTGTTATAGCGTTATTACCAAGGAAACATGCATTATGTTAATCATTTGCAGAACCAGATACGGTAGTAAACAAAAATACAACAGTAAAAATGGTGGGTGGACTTAGATCATATTGGGTGTTCTTCCCGCTACAGCAGTACAGTGCCGTACAGCGCCTGAATTTGGTAAAAGGGTTCATGGCGGGTTACTTGATGGCTGTCGTCATATCGTAAAAAAAAACTATAACGCTATCGTATGAAATTTTCAGGGATGTTGTCTCCTAACAGTACATTCTTACCTTCACAAAAATCCAAAGTAGTCATTGCTTTAGTTAAAAACTTAAGGCACCTGTCACAAAGTGTTGGGTTTTTTTTGGGGGGACACACTGTAGCAGTGGATTCTTTTTAGGGAAAGATACATGTCCGGATTACGGCTGAAAATTGAAAGTGGGTGGATTCAATGTAATCCAGCGCCTGAATCTCACAGTGGAGTATTGGATTATTATTCCATTCAATGGTATAATAAATGGAAGCGACAAAGACTTATTAGCTTGGATGCACTTCTTCTGGTTGAGAAAGAAAATATGATACGTCTACAACCCCTGCAAAACCAAGCGACTCGCATAGTCTTTCAGGGTCCACGCCATCCATCATTATTCCCTCAGACAGTCAGCTCGTTACACTGGTTACCATTGACGAACGTCAAAATCAAAGTTTAATAATAATAATAAGAATAATAGCGA
The DNA here is from genome assembly GCA_023653785.1 of Ophioderma brevispina. Lineage (NCBI taxonomy): Eukaryota > Metazoa > Echinodermata > Ophiuroidea > Amphilepidida > Ophiodermatidae > Ophioderma > Ophioderma brevispina. The sequence goes on from JAMKCH010017844.1 coordinate 22,695, forward strand.
GATTTATATAGCGCCTTATGCTATTGGCTCTAAGCGTTTCACAATGGCCGTGATCACTGTGGCCCCACCATACCATAAACCATTTAGCGTCATTTCAAGGGATGCAGAAGATCGGGATCAGCGCTTTCCCGTATCAGCAAACATATATCGAGATATTAACCATCGCAGCCGGGAACAGCTTCCAAATATGCAGGTTAAATCGGGACAGCCAAAGCGGTTTAATTTCTTGTCCAGGGATTTACAAGATAGCTGAATTACACAGGGCTCGAACGCACGATATACGCTGGATGAGCATAACACTTGAGTGGAGCGCTTACCTGATTTATCTATCTTGTCCGCTTAAAATGTCCGCTGAAAAGTGTTCTTCGTCTTAAGTCACTCAATGGGTGTCACTGGTCCATCTTCCAAATCGATATTCCATAAAGAGAAGGCCTTTCT
>JAMKCH010017845.1:0-91897 GCA_023653785.1 Ophioderma brevispina
TCAACTTAGAGATGTTGTAAATTTTTAAATACTACGTGAATCAAAAAAAATTGTGCAACGGTTGCAGGTGACATCGATCTTGATAAAGTCACTGAATCATAGATTTGTTTTTATATTTTTTTTATAATAAAGCAAATCTAATATACTTCCAAATGTTGAAAAAATGAAAGAAAACGATTAAAAAATAAGCCAGATATGACCAATTTTGTAAGCACACCCCTTTTCACAGTTAAGCAAGAATACGCCAATGTACGATATACGGGGCATAGCATTATGAAAGTAATGATGACCCATGCTATCATAATTGATCTATGAATAGCCATAATCTCCTTCATTGATCTTCAAAAAGAATTTAATGTTCACACAAAATCTCACCCAATTAATCCTGATGTGTAAATGAAAAGGGTTTCAACACTACTACTGTAATCCACGTATAGATACAAGTTATGCCAATTATAGGGACTAAACTCTTTGCTATATCCTAAACAATGGGAAGATCTTGTTTTCCTGCTCTGCAACAGGTGAATTGGTGTTTGGATTCGTCATATCAGTTGTCACATTGGTATAAATAAATTGATTAATCCGTAGTTGAAATAATCAAGAAAACATAGCATTAAGTTGACAAAGGCATAATGATATTGATATTGTACATTCTCGCAAACACAAGTTTAATGTGTGCAAATCCCATAGGAATGGCGAAAAAAGGGGTGTGCTTACAAATTTGGTCATATCTGGCTTATTATTTAATCAATTTCTTTCATTTTTCAACCTGCTTTAACCAGATGGGTCATCAAACTCTCCATGCTCTAGCTTGATGCAGGAACCTGCGGGATGAATTTAGCATTCTGCCACCTTTGAGCCTGAGGCTGCCGAATTCAATGGGTGGTTGTTGTTCCCTGGTGGTGGCACAATAAAAAAATTCTTTCCTGGCATGAACGGACCTTTGGACATATTACTGCACGCATCCCCATGTTGGGATGAATTCAGAAGAGAAGATATCAGTAGCTTCCCACAATGCATTACTCCCAATGGAGGTTTTTGTACAGGTACTGTTGATGTGAATTGTTAGAGATGAAACATGGCTAAATTAACAGTAGGTCATGCGTTTTGAGGTGGGCAATTTCTCGGTGCACATATGCCAAAAATCGGTCCTCTTAAAATCGTGTCATTTTTCATAGTAATGTAATTGTGACATTTTCTGTTCCCCCTAGTATATCAAAAGTATACATTTTCTGAAAGGAAATTTCACAAGGATTCCAAAAATGCTACTTATTTAAAAGTAGGGTGAAGTGTAACAATGTTAAAGTCAGTCAAGCAGCAAATTTTTTTTTGGGGGGGGGGGGATTAACTTCACCTAATTTGTTATTATAATACCCCATGTCCAAAAAGATACGGTACTATATTTGAACTGCTCAGACTGAGAGCTTTTTAAATACATATATACTTTCCCTTTACCTATCTGTTATGGTTTTTCAGATTTGCAATCATTTTCGCAAGATGATGAAATTCACGTCTAAGAATTTAAAAATATTTATTTACCATGCACTAACTTAAATTAAGTTATGTTTATCTTAATACTAGAAAAACTCCAAAGTATTGATATAAAACAACACCAGAAATAAATTCACCTGCTAATTAACCTTGTACAAGATTTAATAGGATGAGACTCGGGATTCTATACACGACGAAATGGAACACATAATGTTGCACTCATCCACTGATTTCAACAAGTGTAGATGTGGTTGATTTGGGTCTTCCTGCAAATTAACACCTACATACAAACACTTTCTTTTGGTACAATAGCTTCTGTTGAAAGTCTCTTATAATAGAATCCCTTGATAAGGCCAATGAAAGTCGATGTTATGTTTCCCGTAACATTTTTTGCAAATCATAATGAGGCAACTATTTCATTTTTCATTATTCATAATTTTGAAGAAACAGCCATTTTACCAACCTTAGGCATGTTCTATTTGTCAAACGACCACCCTACATTTAGAAATGATTTTGCAACTGTTCTTTGGTTTAAAATCTATTATTTTTAGGGATTTCAGCATCTCTAACGCGGGCAGAAAATCATAACGCGGGCGGGTTACGGGAAACATAACAACGACTTTCATATGCCTAAAAAAAAAAAAAAAAAAAAAATCTGAAAATGAGAAATTTGTCATATACTGTAATTATGACATTTTCCTCTTCTGTTCCCCCTGTATATCAAAAGTAGACATTTTTTCTGAAAGGACGTTTCCAACAAGGATTCCAAAAATGCTACTTCTTTTTACAAGTAGGGTGAAGTTAACAAATTAACGTCAGTCAAGCAGCAATTTTTTTTGGGGGGGGGGGATTAACTTCACCTAATTTTGGTTATCTAATGCCCATGTCCAAAAATATACGTACTATATTTGAACTGCTCAGACTGAGAGCTTTTAAATACATCTTTTTCCCTTTATACCTATCTTTTATGGTTTTTCAGATTTGCAGCATTTTCGCAAGATAATGAAATTCCCGTCTAAGAATTAAAAATATTTATTTTTAACCTGCCCTAACTTTAATTAAGTTTATGTGTATCTTAATTTACCCTAAAAAACGCCAACGTATTGATATAAAGCCCATCACCAGAAAGTAATTCACCTGCTAATTACCTTGTACAAAGATTGTAATAGATGAGAGCTCGGGATTCTATACACGCCGAAATGGAACACAGTAATGTGCAGGGCTCATTCCACTGATTTCAACCAGTGTAGATGTGGATGATTTGGGTCTTCCGGCAAATTCACACCTCCATACAAACACTTTCTTTGGTATCCGATGCTTCTGTTGAAAGTCGCGGTTTATAGAATCCTTGATAATGCAATGAAAGTCAATGTTTATGTTTCCCGTACATTTTTTGCAAATCATAATGAGGCCACATTTCCTTTTTTTTTCATATTCTAATTTTGAAGAAACAGCCATTTTTGAAACCAACCTGAGGCATGTCTTTATTTTGTCAAACAAACGACCACCCTCATTTAAGAAAATGAGTTTTGTCAATCTGTTTCTTTGGTTTAAAATCATTTTTTTAGGGATTTCACATCTCTAACGCGGGCAGAACATCATAACGCGGGCGGGTTACGGGCAACATAACAACGACTTCTATGCCTACTTGACCTGCATTGTGTATCCATATGTCTGGCACCTTTCCTATTTTCCAGTCAAGTGAGATTAGGCCATCTGAAGTAACATCAAGGAGAAAATACTCCAAAATGCCATAACAGATTCATTTCATTCCTATTTCCCAACCTGTAAAATATATCAATATAAAAACCAGAAAAAAGAAATGCATATTTGCGGAGATCTACAAAATCTCTTCACCTTAATTTGCTCAGCCTCTTACTGCAAGCCCAGACCCATGAAAAGAACGAATTTTAACAATAATTAACTTTTTATACTATAAGATCATAGTTTTTTCCTCAAAACAATACATAATGCAAAATAAGGTAAAATAATAATTCATGAAAGTTCCAGCATTCCCTGATATCCATACTGAGGTTAGTAATATTTTAACATATCGGGTCCTCGTCCTCCCATATTGTGTCCTCGGCTCCCCGATAACCATTATTTATTTACACCACCACAATGCCTGATTGCGTCATGCTAACATGTAAGATTTTAATCTCATTTAAAGCACTCATCAAGAGCTTCAAATTTGATTGGTATGGTAAATTTGCCTAGTATTGTTATGTTTAAGTGCTTAAAATTATATCAAACCAGAATTTCGCAGGTGTTCTGGCCCTTTGTTAGGAACGATCAGAAAAAATAGAAATTTAATCAACAAAATTTCCAAATGAGTGAAGAAGACTGTCTAATTGTAGTAGTAGGAGATGTTGCTTACTTAACTAGGAACATAACAAAGTTTATAGTAAAAAAATTGTGTCTGACACTGACTCTGACTTTTTTTTTAAGCATCAGGATGAGCTCCAAAACCCTGTGGACCCCAGCTGGCACTGCACTGAACTATTGGGTTCTCTGAAGCTGGCTGTGTGTTTTGCCAAGATAATCTTTGGATTTGCGTGTATGAGTGAACAGGGAATACATGACAAGGATTTGTCAATACAGGGTACAATGGTGGCATTACTTTGGCATAGTCAGTGAACAGGGGCAGGGCGGCGCAGGGGGGTGGCGTGGGGCCTCGCCGCCCCCCTGAGATTTTCAAATTAAGGAAATCATGGTTTTTTTTGCGCAAAAATTAGGGATTTCTAACCAAAATGAGTTCATTTTGTACTGTTTTCGCCCCCCATGAATGTTTCGCCCCTCCTATGATTTTACCCTGGCGCCAACCCCTGCCGTGAACAGAGCACAATAACTAACCTCCACACAGCAAGGTTATCAGCTTCCTTGTATCCAATAAGGGGTATAAGTGGAATTTTATAAATTTACCACAGGGGGGTAGGACCCGATCGGCTCGCTTTGGTCATTGGGGATTTCCAAACAGTGATTTGTGAAGCTGCTACATGCATTTACTATGGTAATCTCGGTCCCCGTGACATTAAAAAATCACTCTTAAACCTTTATTCAGAGATCTTCTATTACAGGTGGGCTCTAGAAGGTCATGTTTTCAGATCATTTTTCGAACACAGGCTGATTTGATGATTTAATCACCCTGATCTGCCCCTTTCAAGAAAACATTAAAATGTGCGAAAACCAGGGTGCCCCATCGAAAAAAAATCCAAATGGCCGCCACAATGGTCAAAAAAAAAAAAAAAAAAAAAAAAAAAAAAAAAATTTATAATAAAAACTTTTTCCAAAAACTTTTTATTTTTTTCCACCTCCCCCCCCCCCTGTTTCTTTTTGCCCCCCCTCCCTTCTTTTTTGTCCCTTTTTAATTTGGTGGGCCCCTCCCCTTTTTTAGGTATTAGGAATCATGCATGCAGACTTCACCTCCACCTAGCCTTTTGTTTTCTTTGAAAATTGGCCATTTTTTGCTTAAATTGGACCTCTGAGGGCGCTTTCCCATAAAAGGCGCATCCAATTGGTATGGTGATTTTAACATTCAAAAATTTTCAGAGAGTTTTATTATGAACCATGCTGACAATTTGACTTGCGTGGTGTTTGCGGTGTTACAACTGTAGGCTTTTTAATGTCAAAAAATTCCCTCCATTGAAACCCACACGTAAGACAGTTTGTTGACCCTGTACATTCCGATAGAGTGGTTTTGTCAATTTTAAATTAATGCCCCTGGGAATGTAAGTGTTACAAGCCTTCTAATCTTCAGAAATGTGCATCAACAATTCCTGATGATGGCCTGGCCTTTAACATTTAAAACTTTTCATACTATATGTACTTTTTGGGAAACTCCTCACAGTCCGATTTTGAGCTAAAACTGTAATATCGAGAAAATGAAAAATCGTGGTGAGATAAAAATTGCATAGAAAGATTCCTTGCAGGCCATAACAAAACATGGGTATTGCCACAAAAAGAAGGTGAGTAAACAAACGCTATCAAGGTTGGTCAAAAATTATTTTTTGGCCATTTGGGGCGGCCATTTTGGGCGTTTCGTGGGGCACCCTGGTGTTCGCACTTTTAATTTTTTTCTTCTAAATGGGATAGCCATCATAATCCTCATTTGAAGCCTTGTTCGAAGTGATCTGAAACGACCCAAATATGACCCTCTATAGCCCCCTCTATGTTATGACGTCTATTGAACGCCAAGGTCAGAAATTCCTTTCAAACACAAGAACTGGCGCCTTGTGCACAAGTGATCTGATTTATATAAAATAAACAGTTTTAATGATCTGTAATTGGTTTTGGGTTCAAGAATTGGTATTCCAACAAAACAAAATTTTTACAAAATTCCCGCATATTTAAGATTATAATTTACTTAAGTTTACAGTGTCCGGTGTTTGAAAGTGGTTGCAGTTCAACAAAAGGGATGATATGTCCTCACGCGAAGACCTCCAAATGACAGCGTCAGCAGTTTAGCATACAACTCCTCAGGTAATATACTCCAAGGAACTTCTCAGTCCGTAAAGGTAATCTTGTCAGCAGTTCAACGACGCGGGGCTTTCCCTCGACTACCCCTATATTGTTCCACAATAATAAAATCTCAGGTAATATACCACCATCAGTCTTTTGCTAATGTCCTCATATAGGACCACAAATTGTAATCCCTTTTTTGGATTCCAAACTGAAGCTCTTTGGGCTTAAAAGAACGACAGCAACAATGTAACTACATGCTCCTGCGGCATCCAATATTAATCCGGCACTATATGTAAACTCAAATCTACCAGTATTGTAGATTAAAACTAGCTATAATTATACTGTAAGCTCCAAACCCATAGCTCGGTTTAGCCCTGATTATACGGCTGGCGGCTATACTTAACTCAATCTCAAATTACACTGACTTCAACAAGTTCCCATCTAAAATAGATATAATACAAATCTGCATACATAACCTGCACTAGCTGAGACCATGAACACATAAATTACTTCATCTAGAATAATCACTTTCCCTTAATAACTTTGTGGGGAATTCCCTGATCTTACAATGTTTGATCTCAAAAGCATAAACAAGCGGACTCAGTTTCTAGTTTAGCATCTTGGGGATTCCCACACTTCCTTATGTATATAAACCAGGTGCACTTCGCAAAACAAACTAGGGGTAGTCCCCTGTCCCTCTCTTTTATAGTAAACAAAGTACTTTTCCTGTGAGAAACTTCTCACTACAATTTGAGAAAATAATATTATTTTTAAGTTTTATCAGAAAACGGAGGCTATATAACAGTAATTCATGATAATTAAGAAAAATATATTTAAAAATACTTCAAAATCCGTCGGGTTAGTGGATTAACCCCCGCCAAAATAGTGTAATTTTCCGGTAACGGTGGTCAGTAGATTAATATTCGGTGACCATGTCTAGTCTTTAGTCAAGCCCGTGTGTAACCGTTCGATATCGTAAGAGCGCCTTGCCTACTTTGAAACAGACTAGCACCCCAAAGTTGATGCCGTTCTTGAATTTGCTGTTTGCTGTTAGCTTGGCAGTCCCTACCCCCCCCTTATTTACCACGAAATTATTGAACCTACAACACCCAAAAAAAAACAAACTACTTCAAGTTGAAATGAGCTGAATGGTCGTCCACCAAGAGAGGTGCCCGGTTGTTCCTACATGGTACCTTAATGTTCTTGTACGCAGGTCAAATGCAGGCCAGTACTTATCTATTTTAAAAATGTTTTGTCTCTACAACTCTCCATTGTAATCATCATTGTGGGCAGCTACGATCTCTTCTCTTTCTTTGATTCCGTAATCTGTCCCCCCCCCCCCCCCCCCCCCCCCCCGGGAAGAATTCTGCCACCCCCCTGTCCCTCTCACTCACATAAAAGTTGTAACCTGGAGAGGTTCTACTTTTCGAAGGAAAGGGTATCTTTTTTACACTCTCATCAAGGGACCGCGAAATCATCGAAAAAAGGGTGTTTTTTTTGTTTTTTGTTCTAGCATCCGTCTCCGCAAATTAAAACAGGGGTATTTCACAAATTGTTATCATTGTCACTCCAACAACAACAAACAGAAGGCAGCCTTGGGCCTTTAGACTGCACGCTTTCTATTTGACCCTGTATATTGCATTGGTGTATTTTAGCATACACCGTATGGTGCAAGCTGGTGCATGTACTCCCGCAGACCAAGTAATGTTTATACTTGTATTTTTGCCCTATGTTGACATAAGAGTCCTTGAAAATTGTGTTAAGCTATTCGCCAGGACCACATATCGCCACCAACGGGGGTCCTGCGTATAACATTCACAAAACAAAAAGTAACGGCAGACGGTCCTCTAGCCATGGCCGTCTGAAAAATCTTGTCCACAATTTCATTGAAAACCTTGAAATAGGGGGTAATTTTTAACCCTAATTTTGTCATCGTTTGCAAAAAAAGGGGGGAGGAGTGGGGTTTTTGGGGGAATGGGTTTTTTAAAAAATGAAGAACTCTCATGGTTACCACTTTTATGTTGGAGTTGAGGGGAGGCCGGGCTGCCACCACAATCCTTCCAACCTGCAGTTTTATTCCGTGACATGGTTGAGGCTGCGAATTCACATCTTGGCCCAATATACTAACTTTCTTTCCCGATCTGAGGGCTATATCCTAGAGATGGTGTACCAAACTAATATACTGCGACGCTAGAGATTTAGTTAGCACATTTAATTTTAGGCAAAGTCAAAAATACATCCAAGTACTAACCTTACCGATGAAATTCCTTCCTGTTATTTTATTTTTGTTCACTTCTGTTCTGTCCATTCAAAAAAAAGGGCTCACGCACGCACTAAATAAACACTCCATTGAAATTACACGTAAAATACCACATCACGCTCTCCGATTTGCACCCCGCGTGAGAATATTTTGAATGTTTGAATTCGATTTTCCCAATAGATCCCAAACTGAAACTTTTCAAAAATCTAAGCTGCAATTTTGAATATAATCTGGTATGAGATTTTAAGAAAAGTGCTATAAACAAGCGCCACTCACTATTTTTGAGCCGCTTTTCGAGGGGGGGGGGGGGTAGGACATGCCAACTTGACAGCAACAGCAAATTCCACAACGGCATCAACTTCCGGGTGCTAGACCGTTTCAAATAATTAACCACTAACCCCCGACGGATTTTGAGGCCAAATTTTTTTAAATGTTCATGCACTGTGTTACTAATTTTTGAAATAAAGGTTTAAGAGATAATTTATTATGTTACTTGGGACCGGAGACTGGCCCTCGTAAAAATGCACTTAGGCAGTTTCTCATTAAAAACCGTTTGGAATCCCATTGCCAAATCGAGCTGATCGTGTCGCAACCCACCCCCCACCCCCCCCCCCCCCCCCCCCCCGCGTTCGACCAGGCCGCGCCGGAATTCGAGGTCCCGCGACATTGGAAAAGTACGGGTAGGTGCGGGAGGGGTGCGGCCCTTAAATACCCCGCCCCCCTTTTCCGCGTCGCCTCCAGCCGTCCCAATACCCCCATTGGACATAATTCAGTTCTTAAGGCCCCTTTTCAGAAACTTTTTGGCCTCAGAAGCCGAATATTAGCCAATTTCAGCTCCCAAGCCTGCAATTTCTCAAAATTCAGTTAACCAACCCTACTTTCGGAGACACAATCCGTCCCAAGCCCCCAAGTTAGGAAATCGGGGCCGCACAGCATCGCCGACTGAAAAAAAAAAGTTGAAGTGCCCCCCCCCCCCCCCCTGGTCGATGGCCGCACTACCAAGACAAATACGAATCGAATTCAAATGTTTTGATAAGTTGTTTAATCTTCAGCATGTCACTTTTGGAAAACAAGGTTCCCAAAGGACTTGCCAAATATCTCACACACGGTTTTTTTTCTTTTGTTACCTTTTACGGAACTACTCCATGACAACAAACGGGCAGGCGTGAGGGTCTTAATGTTTCGTTACTGAAGTTGGGATTTTATACACGAATCCGACTGATAATCCGACGGGACTATTCCGCCCCTACGCCGTGGGCGGCGCACTCACCACCCCATGACTGGGTTGGCATCTTTGCATTTCTCTCTCGTTTATACACCCCTTTACGTTGTACGCGTTTACCACAAAGAAGCGATAATTTTGATCAGATTCTGACGCAAAAATCACCACTATTTTCACAGTTATCATTTGTATAGCATCATGGGCGCTCAGGAAAAAAAAATTCTTGGCTGCACAAATAGCGATAAAAAGTTTACAAAATTGAACGAACTGCGGGTAAAATTCACTCTCTCCATGACACATGAAGAATGTTAATGTCCTGCAGCCGTACCCGTTCCAAATGGCAAAATCACCACCGAACATCTGCCAAGCTTCTAATTACGTGGATGAACGTTTTTTATTTTTATTATTTCAGTTAGTTTGCTTAAATACGATTTTTGTTTTCCACAAAATTCCCATTTTAAACATTGTATAATTTTTCCACATGTCATTACACGTACTCACTCCATGTACCGTAACAACCAAAATACCGTCCTTTCTAAAACCTCAACAACCGCATCGGAAGATGGTCACGTTTTTTCAGCAAATACGATCGGTCTTTGGGACCTATTCAATTTTTCACGTACACGGAAATATCACATTCTGTTTTTACTGTTTATTTTTGTCTGGATGTTTGAATTTTAACGAAAATGATTTTTCTCACGCGGACTGTTATTACCATTGTTAACACGTATTCTAACCATCGCGTTCATTTCCAGTCACGCAAAGGGGGGCGAATAACCTTCAATTTTTACAACAACAGTAAGACACTTGCCTGGAATTCCAGTTTAGGCCAGTTCCTTACATCATCCTTCCTAAATCCTATAAATAAACGTGAAAATTGTTTAAAAATTTCATTCAAAAAAGGTAGTTTTAAATTGTTATTCGTCTGTTAATCTCGTAAAAGGCAATATGCGGGTTTGTGGTCTGTGTGGTTTGGTGGCCATGATGCCCCCCCCAGTAATTGCGGCGACGTAGAGGGTGTCCTTTCGAGCCTTCCCCGTCGGATTCGTTTATAGGTTGCGAAATATACGTTAATAGACCAATGTGGCGACTTGACCATAGTTTACCCCATCAATTACATTTAAAGTGACAGAGGAGATTTTTTTTAGGATACAAGTTAATCTCACTTCATGGATCGGTGTCAGATGCCCTATACCGAGACGTTCGAAGTTTTATTGGACAAACCGGTGGCACAGAAAACCGCAAACCCTTGTTTTGAGCGTTTTTGACTTGCCGCTATCGTATAAAGCGTTTCCCATCGAACACCATGCTTTGACTTTCTATCGTGGTGTGGCACGCAGACCCGGGGGTACTCAAAGTGAAAAGGGTAGTTACATATTGTGCCGCCGATATGGGTCCATGTTCACGCCATAATACATACAATGGGGGGTCGTTTTTCAATTCTACACCAGGCTCTCTAAAAGATGTGTCCCTTTTGGGTCCTTGCTACTATATAACTTGGTCCATTTTTTTTCAATTTTTGGTCGCATTTTATATGAAACTGGGTCGATTTTTCCGAGTTTCGCTCAAATCACAACGAAAATGGGTGATTAGAGATTTTGGAAAGAGTACTATGAAATGGCCGATTATGCTAAGATTAGGCTACTATGAAACTGGTGCGAAATTTCAAAGCCAGCTATATAAATGGGTCGAAAATTTGACCCACTATATAAATGGGTCATATTTGTACAATTTGGTCACTATAAACATTGGTCGATTTTTTAACCCGGTGGAAACGCACACCCGTATACCAATTTCCCATCAAATTACAAGGTAAAAAAACGGCCGCGGTAACGGACATAACGCTGGATCAATTGGCCCGCATGGCAAACGGTAATGGGCCGGTTCAGTTCTGCACGCGGCATTTTGAATTGGGCCAATCTAGGTTTGCAAAGCAGAGTGATTACTACAAAATATTATACATGTAGTCTTAGACCATTGACAATAAAATGTTATTGAAAGTGAGGACTATAGGCAAGTAAGGAACAAATTAAGAGAAGAAAAATCAGGAGTTCATTAGATTCCCGAGAAAAGGGTTAATTCCAAATTTCAGTTGATTTGATGCAGGCGGTTTGATGTTATTAACAAAAATAATTGGGGCTGAATCAATCCAACTTTTTATTACATTATTCTGTTTCAGAATCCATCCTATACCTTTTGCTACACAGTTAATGTACAATAAAACCATGTACCTGAGACCAAGAGGGGGAGGTTTCTATATGATAGAGAGGAAAACGTTACGTAATCTTTAGAATACACCGTCTCGCATGATTTGCCAACCACAAAGAAAACATAGAGTACCAACAATAGAAGCAATGGCTGCGTCCGCTTCTTCCACATTCAGTGGGTGCCGCTTTGCATATTACATAATCGGTAGTGATACAATTAATGTATGTGTTAGAGGTGGCCAGTGTAATAATAGTGTACCTGGAGCATTGTGCTCAGGTACTTTTTTCTCCATAATGCAATGCGCGATTAGTTGACAAAGATGTATCATTGAGGCGGTTTATTTAAATCAAGACGAACCTGATGTGTCATTTCATTCGTATGTGTGGCCATGGGTAGGACAAAATGTAACCACCAATAGCACCCAACATACAACAAAATGATATTTTGGCGGCACGAATTCAAGGACAAAAAATTGTTTGTTCGAAATTGACATTATGTGGGTATACAAGCACCCAAACTAATAATTATCCGTGCAATATCTTTCCCAAATGTCGCGCCAGAATGGAGCGACGGTTTGAATGGGGTTTCACCCTCTTTGCCTGAGACAGTGACATGAGTTTTTAAAACCATTGACATGAGTTTTTAAAAGACCAGGACATGAGTTTTCTGGGGGTTTGATTGGGCTGGTAGTTAGGGAGTTCCATTTCTTTGGCGGTGTCATTATTTTGGGTTTTGCTGTCCTGTTGAAATTGTGGGTGGTTTCTGGGTCTTCTGGTTCCATTTCTTGGTGTTCCTGGTGTCTACGGCTCCATTTCTTTGGTTTTCAAGTTAGTCAACTGGTTTCAGTTTATTTGTATTCCTGGTGTCACTTTTAAAAATATTGTAGTTACCATGTGGTGTTTATTACTTTCATAATGTATAGGATTAGTTATTATAAATTTGAATGCCCGGTTAAAGTCAGATTCTGAAAACCATATAATGATAATATGGGTGATTTTTAGCGCAGGATACAAGAATTTAGTCGGTTCTCGCGATGAGTTTTGAAATATTGAAAATATTTCAAAACTCATAGGCTTGACCGATACATTCTGTATCCTAGACTCGAAGAGCCAATATCATATCAGACTTAGGGTGAAGGTGCAATGGGAATTCCTTCATATGTGGATGAGTAAAAGGTCATGGACCAAGGTCAAAGGTTCATCTGAGGTCATGTTTCCAGTTCCTGTTTGTTAGGTTTTCGTTTTTGTCTTCTTCGAAAAGTTCAGTCCGATTTTAAAACCATTATTATGTTTTGCGAATCTTCCGTCCTATACACGTATTACACTGTAGAGACCCAATAAAAATGAGTTTGAGTCATAAATGCCAGCAGAAAACATGGGTGCCAATTTTTTCACCACTTTGGACTCATTATTTATGCCCATGCTGACTGATTGGTTGATACAATTTAAGGATGTTTAATTTTGGTGGTGGGGGGGATTTTTTTTAATAACTTGTTTCAAACGTTTTCTTTTTGTTTTGGGTGGTTGGTTTCCCGTAGTATTTGCTGTTCACAGGAGGTGATTCTATGGTCTGGGTGGTTCCCAGTGTGATGGTTTCCCAGTGTTTGGTGGTTAACATTGGTTTGGGATGGTTCCCAGTGTTGGATGGTTCCCAGAGTTTGGGTGGTTCTCAGTGTTGGGGTGGTTCCCGTGTTGGGTGGTTCCATGCTTTTCTGGTTTATGCAACATTTGTCAAATTATGTTACGTGGGCGGGTATCGCCCCCTTAGCCCCCTGGGCCTGTCTATCGACCACTGGTTATTGGGCACAGTGTGGAAATTAGTGACTCGCAGCGTACGGACTCGCAAAATTCATAAGGTTACAAGCCCTGAATTTTGGGTTAATTTGGTAAATGGAGATGAGAGTTGTCACCGTCTAGCGACATTGTTGAGCTTTTTGTTCAAGTTCGCATATATACCCCGAATCTATACATGGAGCTAGATTGTGGGTCAAGTCCCCCAGACCCGTGCACAGAAACTAATAATCACTCTTATTATTAATACGACGTGTTTGGCTTATTCGCAAAATATCAAGTGTGATGTATAAGCCATTCCAATATGTAAAATGCGAAAATGCGGAGCGGGTGTTCGAGAAAATGTGGCCCTCTCCTGGAAATCGTCCTCATGTCTCTTTAAGGTAATCTACCGACCAGACCATCTAACGCTTTGGGCATAGCTAGAGCCGCCTATTTTGTAGCGACTGTTCTCATCCGACGAAAAGAATGTTGGATGGAAAATGTGAGAAAAAAACACTTGACACAAATGTGAATATTTTCGGTGATAATAAGGCCTATTCAAGTTAGATCTTCCACAATAAACTCTTCAATCAGACCACAGAGTAGGCCTAGGTTGTTTGCTGGGAAGAGTATAGGGTTACGTAGGTAGATTTTTTAATAGATTACAGAGATGCCGGACAATTTTTATACTCATAATTAATCGTCAAATTGCAAATTACTTGCAAAGTTTGAGTTTGTGTTCTATAGGAAATATAGTGTGCGGCTCCAGGGATAATTTGAAAACGTGCTAGAATGTAACCGGGAGGCGCGGCGCCCCCTCTCGTGGATTCCGCGGCCAAGGTATTAAGTCAGCACCATGCAAGAAAAGTATTCTCATACACGGACTCATGAGTCAGGGTTTCTGGAAGGTAGTGTCGGACCATGTAAATCAGAGCTGACAGTGTTAAAAAACAGTTCAACTAGCGTGACGTGTCACAACACAAGCAAACAAAGAAGCACCCAGCTGGTGTTGAAAATGATGTTTTGGAATCAACCGCAATGATGCATACAATGTGCCCTATATACCATACTGTACTTAACCCATGTCAGTACTGCTTTATAAAAATGTTCCAAAATTTTAGAACCACAAGACATTTCATATCAGAAGGGGTGACAAAATTCACTTAAGTCGTCGATGCTTTTGGCTAAAATGACCTCAAAGTCCATGGTTTAATAGGGTGTAAGAATATGATGTTTTATGTGATCGACATGACCTTATTGAGGTTAAATTTCCGCAAAACTGGTGGCATTGGGTGGGAAAATGAGACTCAAAACACCCTCTGGGTAAGTACCTATAAGCATATGGATGCAATCATACTCCTCATTTGCATTTTATTAAATTGCTACACTGCCACGCGGAATTATTTATCTCCAGGTGGCGTAGTATGTGATATAGGAGAATGGAAACTAGCCACAAAGACAATTGGAAGAATTTTTCTGGTGATTGGTGCAAAGCATTTTTCCCAAGAAGGACAAGCTCTTGAACCTCGTGTTGGACTCCAATCATAGTCATCACCGATTGTAATTTGGATCACCCTTTATGTGAAGACTTTCATTTTTGCTGTTTTTTTTTACATTGCTACTCAGTCTTATTTGTTTAGCTGGTTGGGGAACTAAAGAAATAGGCGCCCTAGGGATAGCTAAAATGATGAAAATGGGTGAAAAATCATAGGGATTGTAAATCGAGGTCGGACCGATGTAAATTTTGTAAAATTTTAGGGGCCTTTAATAATTGTCTTAAATTTCAACACCCTGTTGTCTTTTGGACAAAATCATTTTGGTAAATGTGACAGTTTTCATGTTTGAAAGCCTGGAGTTAGGCCGTCTGGGGGCACATCCTTATTAAATTGTGTGGATTGAAAACACTGCATAGGGGTAAATAAATAACAACGCAAGAGGAGGGGTCAATACAGGGCCGCTTTTTGTATAACCATTGTAATATTTTTGTACCACCTATATGGAGCTATTTATGACACCAGGGCGGCCGCCTAGTAAACTGATCAGACGAAGTGTTAGACATTCATTCATTTTGCTGTGTTATGAATAAGGGGGTTAAGGCAGGAGTCCTAGGAAACCCCTAAACACAACCAACCCCACCCACCCCGTTGTCACGTGGGGCGCAAATCAGAGGGCGCAATTTGGTTATGGGTGTGTTGGTAACGGGGGGTGTATATTCAATGGAGTGTTGTTATTTAGTTGGTGTCGCGCCTTGGTAGAAGGACAAGTTGCGATTTTTGACTAAAGGGGGATTGTCATCACAATAACGGGTGGGTTGATACAACTCTTCACAGTTAATTTCAAAATTATGCCAGTTGTTATCGCTGAATTTCATCCATATGTATTGTGTAGAAGACTAGGTCGATTGAAACAAAATCTCAAGATCGAATGCTTTAAAAGCACAAAAATCCGCAGCGAACAATCAAAATAGTTGCAAATTACATGCAACCTTGGGAAGGGTGACAAATTGATCGCATGATCGAGAAACTCAATCTGTCAACGGTGCGTGCAGGGTTGACGTGATAAGACCTAAGAGATGTAACTTGGGGCGGCCCTGCGTTGCAGAAATTTGACGCTGGGACTTTTGATGTAAATCTAGTTTCTGTTGCCAGTTCGACTGCACGTGCAAGCTCTGTCCAGATCGGATTAACTTTTTGCACTGAGGAGTGCCGAAGGTTTAAAAAGGGTTATTGGTATAGAAATTTCTATCGGGGGAAAACATATATATAAATAGTCCCTAAATATTGACTTACCAATGGTTTGCGATGTTCATTGGAGTATTCCTTGCTAAGAAAACAACATTTTCACACGCGATAACCTTTCCGAAGCATTAGACGATTTAAAGGAAGCCAGACAGTGAGTCTTTTTTCCGCTAAAAAGTGGAAACGTGTTGCCACAGCCATGTTTAGTCTTTCACAGAAAACCAATATGAAGATGGATCGGTAAGGGGGAATAGTCACGTTCTGGCCTATATTAAAGACTGATCGGGAAGCGTTATACGTTTAGCCTGAAAATTTAAAACGCCAGCTTTAATTAAATAAGAACGTTTTCCTTTAAAAATGTATAAATATTATCAAAAATGGGCAATACTTTATCAATAAGTTTTATAAAATGGCTGGGTCGTGATAAATAGTGGGTGTAATGGTTTAAAATAAAATTATGAACTGGCATCAACAAGGAAGTGCTACTCGTTACATTGAAAAAGTAGGAGAGTCTTGAACCGCGCAATTAGTGGGTTTCGAACACGCTCTCTATACAATGGATGGAAACCTGGGCAATCGTAATTGAAGCACTGATGAGCCAGTATTGGGTCATCAAAACAAGCCCAGCAGGGTTGGTGTAATAAGAGCACGTGATTGCTTATACAAACATTGTCCCATTGAAAGTGTGTATAAGCGACTAACAGACTACAGAATCAGACCAATCAGTTAGCTCATTGTATTTGCGCGGGATGGATTTGATGGCATGTCTCTTAAAACGTGCACCCCGGGATAAAACACCTTCGGTTACAACCCGTGTCTCTGAATGGTAGTTGTGTTTCGGAGAATAGACAAGATGCCCGCGGGCCGGTAGCTCCATTCATCTATATACAAGTTCTGTTTTGTAGCCATCATTGTATAAACGATCAGTGGTACAGTGCGAAAAAACATAAGCGAAAAGCGTGAAAGTACCGAACCACAGGCCTTTCGAAAAGTGGGTCCACGGTTTCATATTATTGTTAGGATTGTTAGCCCACTAACGATTGGGAATCACAAAATATATCTAAACCCCCCTCTTCACATTGTTCTCATATCACTGAGGGTCTAAAAAGATGTAGTGGTTTTTTTATGGCAATAAAAACAGTCTAAACATCCTTCGCGTCCTAGTGCCTTTGTGTGCGCAACGAAGTTCAAAAGGATGAAGGCTGTGTGGCAAAAGGCATTACACGTTATCTATGCGCGTATGGTATATATTTTTGCTTCTTCTGTTCGGTATTGCATGCGAATCGTTGTAAATAACCACAGGGAATAGGAACAAGGAGCTTCCGATGATTCAGCTTATCCAGTTGTGTAACATATTGGTCGGGAATAAATCGTGGAGTTTTTGGTTCGCAAGGAATACTCCGCATGCAAATGAAAACCATCATGACGTTTTATTTAGGGGGGCGATTTCTTATATCTGGCCGATAGGTATTATTAATACCAATAAAAATCGGGCGGTTTAGAAAACGTGCAGTATTAGCAAACATTTTTGTGTCGTCTGGCAAGCATATGTGCGAGAAGGGCACAGTAGTTAATTACCGGTCGTATGTCAATTTGTGGGTCTGTGTAATCTGATGGTGTGTCCTGGGGGCAAAATGTTACCCGTGTCAGTAATATTGCATGGCCGTATGAGTTAAACCGGTAGGGGGTCTACGAATGAATGTACCTTGGGGAAAAAGTAGACGGGAGGGATGGCCGGATTGGGGGACCTGTATTGACCATTTTGGAGCCTTGGGTAGGGGACCTCAGGGGTGAAACCTGCAGGTGATGCAAAGGTGTTAACCCTGTTCCCGCAAGGCTGTAGTGGGCAAGTTTACGGTCAATCGGAGTTCGGAAGGCTATAATGCTGTAACGTTGTGGAACGGAAGCCGGGTTAGGAAAAGATGTGGCGTCACAAGTTTCTCAAAACCTGAGTAGCATGTTGGGCAATAATTTTGGGGTCATAAGGAGGCAAATACCGTATGCACTGAGCTAATGAATATGCAGAGATCAGCGTAAAAAATTTGCCTATAAGATTTTTTGAAAAGTGTACAAATCAGATAGTGGTTCAAATTCCTTCACTTAACGAAAACCCATTATGGTGCACATCTTCTTTGGTTGTCCCATGTGAAAGTTTCCGTGATCATTGGCGGCTTAGGGGGGTATAAGCAAATGAGGGCTAATTACAATATTGCATACATTGCTGTAGGAGTCGTGAACTAAATTTGTGATCGTGAAAATGCGGCAATTCGCGTATCGCTAAAATAAAATGACAACTCACTATACCACACATCTTGTGTGTGTTAAATCATATGTGAGTGGTGTAAGGTTTGGAGTGTTTGGAAAGTGTTGTGTTTGGGGTGTAGGCCCACGGTGGTGGGGTGGGTTAGTGATGAGTTGGTGTCGATGTGGTGGTGAGGTTGCATTGTTGGTGGCGGGGAAAGTCGGGGCATGTGGTGGGGTGGTGGATGGTTCGTTGTGGTGGGGTCGGGTGATGGCGTGTGTGTGTTGGGTGGGTTAGGCAGTCAGGAGGTGGGGTGTGGGGTGAATAAAGCGTACGGAATTGTGGGTGCGGCAGTGGTGGAAGAGGGGTGGGTGGCGAGGGACGGGGGATGACTTATGACACAATTCCACGTGTAGGGGCGCGTTTAGTTGACCTCAATGTGACCATTGGGTAACCTCAGTTTGGACCTTGGTGACCTCAGGTGGTTAGGCTGGTGGGGTATGGGGACCGTCGATTGTGACGTGACCTTTGGCCCATTCACAAATAGGGTGTGTCAGGGAGGGGGGTCCGGTGTTGGGTTGCGACAATGGTGATGGGGGGGGTTGTGGTGTGGATCATGGGGAATGGGGGAGGCAATGGTAAATGGTGGCATTGGAGGGCCGGTGTGGTGGATGACCTCAAGTGTGACCATTAGTGTTCCTCAGTGACCTTGGTGACCTGCCGTGTGACCTTGGTGGACCCGCGATGGTGACCATATAGGGGGGGTGACACCCTGTTTGACCTGGATCAGGGCCGGGTGACAGAACTCTGGGAATTTTCCAGTCTTATCTGGCCCGGTATAATACTACTGTCAAAATTTTCTGTACAATATTTGCACGAAGCGCACATTAGCGGTCAAACGAGGTCCAGCCACGGCATTAAGAGGCGCCTGGAAGCGCAAGGAGTATTAATGAGTAGCGGTCTCTTTGGCAAATCTGGGACCAATGTGATAATTGGCCTTAGGCGAAATGTACGATATACGTATAAGAGAGTGGCTGTTGATAGATTTCAACTATGTTCATGGCAACCTTTATTCCCATATACCCCCAGTGTAGAAAACAAAACATTTTATATGGGTACGTGTAGGCAAACGGGTGGGCTGAGGGGTAGGGGGCACAACAAAACACGCCCCCCCCTTGGCGTAATCCATTAAGCACGCAAAGAAACAGTGCAATAACTATCAAGAAACATACAGTAAGTGTTGGTTGGAGCGGGACTAGTAAACACTGTACACTAGTTTCTTTTGGTAGACTAGAAAGTACATAGTCAATCCTCTTGTGGGGGTTCCCGGGATTACGTTTATCTGGCGACTCTTTCATGGTATAGTTGTTCGTAAGGGGTTCTGCTACCAAGAAACAAGGGCACCGATTTGGTTTTGGACATAAAACGCCACGGTCATAATTCGATTAAAACAGGCCGACAGTGGTGCCTATTTTGTAGGCTTGAGTTTATGTTGAAAATTTGGCTAGAGATGACCCTGACACGCTGCAGTTCTTCATATAGCCATTACCCAATGGGGATAACGTGGTATACACTAGGTATATGTAGTGCAATAACAATGATTTGTCACACATGGAGGTATTGGGTTTACCGAAGATCTTAAATTTAGAGAAGTTTTTCGTTGACGAAAACAAGATTAAAAAAAGTTTAATTTGTTGGTTTCCTTGAATGCCGCACTTTTAATCATTATTTTATGAACTATTAGTGTCAATGTGTACCGTTTGTGTGTGTGGGTGTTATTGCCGATTTTTCATAGTGCTATGGTGTGTGTGGATGAGGATTTGGGAAATTAATAGTAATCTGGTGTAGCAAATGTGTACAAAGGAGGAATAAAATGATGTAAAAACTGTTGTCAGGAAATAGTGGGTATAGAAGCAGGCAAAAACAATTAAAGTAGGTTTTGGGGTGATGGAATGTTCTCAACATTGGGAGGAAGTAGGGGGTTATCTACCACTAGTAAAATGTCCCTCATTGTTCAGGCTCTTTTTTTTCAGTTCCAATGACCCGGGCCATATTAAGACCGATTTCCAGAGGAGCCCCTCTTTTCCTGTTCCAGAATCCACATGTGCAGCGGCGAATTTTTTCGTTCAGACCCCATCAAAAAGTGCTGTGAATGTGATGGATATCGCAGCGTAGTAGTTTTCCTAGTTCTTAAATTTTTCTGACAACCTAGTTTCGGAGACCCCCATTTTTTGGGCCTAAATCATCCCCCCCCCCCCCCCTCACGGTTTATTATAGTCGATTCGCGTAGATACGGTTGTCCCCCTGGAGTTTTTGGACCTATTCAATTCAGTCTGAGAGGGAAAATGAAAGACTTCAAATGCAGCTGCCACACCGGATTATTTTGGAGGACACTCCGTCAGTACCCCTCACCTGGCCCTAAATACAATTCAATTCAATGTAATGGGAATGCAAAATAGTGTATTTCAGCCCTTAACATTCCTCACAATACATGATTACAGAAGTCCCGCGCCTCATTGAATTTTTCACCTCTGCAGAAATGGTACGGGGTCACATATCAGATTATCGAGTATAAGAAAGCTAAAGCAAAATTGGAAAAAACAAACAGACAAAAGTTTGGCAGATATCCTGACTGACAAAATTTTGTAAGTACTTTGGTTTGACAGCCTCAGTGAATAATACTTGGTTGACAGGTGGGAAAGTTTTCCTTTATTAAATGGTTGATTGGTGGTGAGTTGGTGGCTGACAGGAAGGGGAATGTCTATGTAAATGCAATTTAGCTTTAAAACATAGATAAGGGTTTAATTAAACTCTGACCAATCTGACCATATATATCAGGCAAGAGGATTTAGTTTACTTCTACCATTTCTGGAAATTGAAAAATGGGGGAAGATGTCAATTGGAAGAAATTAATTTTTCTTTAAAGTTGTAATAAAGTTGAGAAAACACAGTTAATAGTACGAAATAATTTTCTGTTACTATCTCCCTGGCCTGGGCCATACACAAGCCCTTCCTATTCCTCAATGTTCATCTATTTTACTGTTTAATCCTGATATAACCATTACCTTACGCATAAATTGGTGCACAAAATTAGGGTTTTTGTTAACCTATATTATTAGTCTTGTATCGTTTTTGCTGCCCCTGGGTGATGCAACTGAAAAAGTCAAAAGTGGTGTGACAAGGACAAAAGTCAGTATTCCATGGTGTTATGGAGTATTGAATGGTTGATGGGTGGGGGGTAGTGATAGTCAGGTAATTGATGAATACAGGATCCAACGGGTTAGGTGATGGTTGGTAGAGCCAGTGGTTGATGGAATTGTGGCATCAGCAGATGGAATTCAAGTTTGCCAGAAGTAGGCCACATGCATTTAATTTGTTAAAATAATAATTTCTGTATTTTGTTGTTTTTCTTCTTTTATTTATGAGGATATTTCATGTTCAGACAAAACAGATGATGATGTTTTTTCATTTATAAGAATATCCAAGTAATCAAAAATCATATTTTTGTTTTATAAACATAATTGGACAATCAAGTATGATTTGCATTTGCACTGTCTTGTACTTGCCTTTAGTCAATTTGAGCAATTTCTGGGAAGCCCCTTTTCAATTTTTTTTTTAAATTAAAATAAAAAGTGCCATTTACATTTAGGTTTTTGGACTACTACGGAACAAACTGGATTTTTTTTGTTTGGCCTTAACAAATGAACAATTTCCTGGCTATAGGCCTATATCCCAACCATCCTTTTCGGAAAAGACTATATACATGACGCTCACCCGCAAAAAAAGGGGGTAGCGTATTTTTCTTTGTTAGATCTAAGGGGCAATTTCCCCCAACACCAAAACGGTCTGCTCGTGATTTTTGAAAGTGAAAAAATGCAGTTAAATGGCCTTGGATATGGGAATTGTCACGTAATTGGTTTGTTTCACCACCTCATGCCACAACTCAACGCCACAAATCTGGAGTAAGCCCCAGCATCCTTGATGCTCTCGTTTTACCATTTTTGTGTAAATTTTAAGCCCTTCACAATTCAGCACAATTTAAAATATTACTTATAATCATGCCCAGTTAATTCAATGCTGTATTTTAAAATGTCAGTTGGAAACATAGACTACAAAAAGAGTACACATGTAAAGCATGCGTCAATTAATTGTCATATTAAAAGTTGATATACCAATTTTAAGTTATTTTATTATCAAAATGACAATATTTATTTTCTTTTAATTAAAATTTGTCAACAAAAGCAAAGAAAACTACACTGTCTTTCTGCTGTTTTATATATTTGAAAAAATACTAGTCCCCATAAAATAGATTGTTAATAATCAATCCGAACGTTGTTTCTCTAGCTCCCCCCCCCTCCATAATAAAATAAACTATCAAATTTTACACCCCCTCCCCCTCCCACCACCACCCATTCTAGCCACCAGATGCTTTCTAAATACACCCTATCATCCGCAGTGGAATAGTCCCAAGGGGTGAGCCCACCCTGGGAGGTGAACCTCAGTCAAGTGGGTATTATGCTTTTTTTATTTACCATGGTTACAGTTTTTCTGAGAAGCTCCCCATTTGATTACAAGGGAAAATGGTAAGTAGGGAAGGCTTTAACTCTTTGAGTGCTACTTTTCAACCATGGAGGTACTGAGTTCATGGATCTTTTTGTAACGTTTTAAAAAAAAAACTATGCACTAACATATTTAAGTTAAGAATTTGGATAATAAATGCTCATATGTTGTGTTAGCCTATAATTTTAAAACAAATTGGGTATATTTTTGGATTCATTATTTTGAATGGAAAACTTGGAATGAATTTCTCAAGCTGAATCACTCCAGGGTTACTGATGAAAATAAAATGAGCTACTGTTCGCGAGGAACGCCCAAGAAAATTTTTATTTGAACTAATATGTTGGCATTGTCGATTAATGAATACTGTTCCTGCTTTATACACCTGTTGAAATGATCGCGAGGAGGGATAGATATACCCCTTGCAGTTCTTTCTCCTTTTTGAAATAAAAAAGGCCAACCTTGTTCCGACATGCTGCCGAAAGTCGCAGTTCGGCAAAATTTTTAAATCATGGATAGCGGGACGGGCCTGATCGGGGGTGATTAATCACTTTATTTGTGAGTTTTGCTGATGTAAACGAAGAGGGAAAACAAATTGTAATCATTATACTGAAGGCCTTGATGTTTTTCCCGATGTTTTCCTTAACCACAACTTCTACAATTTGATCAACTTTGCCAAATTTACGCAAATTAGCCTGGTAACTCGTGGGGTTGAGGACTATATTTTTCAAAATGCTATCTGCATGCGGACCGCTTCCGATTACTGACGTGATCAAAAAAACCTAATCATTTTCTGGGAACTGCCATTGTTGCACAAGGAAACGTTCATTTGAACTATAATCTTTAGTTTGGAGTTATTTTATTCCAATTTTCTCCCGAGGATTTTTAGGCTTAAATTTGTTCTGCGGCTGGGAATCTTTTCTGTGGGACGGCGGTCCCGCGGGTCCGTGGATTTTGAGGGGATCCCAGATTGGATTAAACGGCAGGCTGGAAATGCTACGTTATGTCCGTTCAATGATGAAATGTGCCACCTCGAGAAAATAAACTATAACTTGGCTGCCTGGAACTAAGTACAACAACTAATGAATAAGCGGAGACACGTACATGGCGCATTCACGGCTATTCACATTGGAAGGCCGTTTCCAGCAGCCGTTGTATTATTATTCGGGGATCCCGTAATAATTATTCAGAAAAAAATTCCTTCCTGTGATAGACATTTTCGAGCTTACCATTCACAGGTATAGTTTACAGGCCAGTACCAATGCAAATCGTTAAACTAATCTCCAAATTTTTGAAAAAAATGGGGGCGCTCTCCAAAAAAATGGCTAATATGTTTAACCCTTTCCCTGCGACCCGTGCTAGGCACATTCACAGGTCTCACACACCAGGGACTTTAGTGATAAAAGAGTGGTAATTACTGACATCCCGTCAGCAAACCATGTCTGGGCACATATGAGCTGATATCGGGTGGCAGTTTCATTGATAAACGGCCTCGCGGCGAGACAACTCTGGCTAGAAAATCTAGGGCCGTCTGCGGTCAAAACTGCTATGTCTCGCTAGTTTTGAAAAAATTGTCAAGGTTGACTGGCCTAAAACAATGAACCACTGAAGGAATCCGGGTAGAAGTGACCCAAGTCCGGGGAACGTTGTTAAGACAAGGATTAACCGGTCATGTTTTGGTTTAAAACTTTCCGCCCATTTCTGGTACCTTAAGTCTTCTAAATGCAGTGGCATTACGGTTAGATTATTTCGAACAAGGGAAAATTCGCAACGGGGAGAGAAATCACTTCATTTTCCGATCAAAAATACCAGAAATGTTATCTCAAAGGTAAGGTAATGAAATACTTTTCATTTTATATTATACAGGTAAATAACTCAGTTTTGCCAAAAATTTCAGTTACGACTTTTGCCACTCACATGACGAATTTGTTCATAGAAAGGTTTCATTCAGATCCATCACACTTCCCAGCCAACATTCCCAGTTGGGGCCCATGTGGGTAAATTACGGTTTTAGGTGGGCAAGTCATGAGGGCCCCACTATGGGCAATATGGGCTGTTTCATTGGCCCCACGTACGTGGGGCCTACTTGGGTTTTGTCCACCGGGCCTCGATTGGCCCCATGTGGGTTTGCCCAGTTGGTTGCAGGTGGTCATTACACGGGTACAGTGTGTGTTCCCTCATTATCACTTTCTGGGGTTGTTATGGGCTCACTCGAGTTGTACCCATACGGGTTCAATGTGGGGCCCATAGGGGCTTTCATGGGCCCAATATGGGCATACTCAAAATTTATTTTAAAAATTGCACCATCTTTGCATGTGGAACCTTAAGTGGCCCACAATTGGGCGAAAACACACAAATGTATGTTTTGTTGTTTCATCAGCTAAATATCTCTGAAAAGACGGGAATGAAGTTGAAGTGCAATGAAACAAGAATTGTTTAATTTCATGAAAGGTTTATTTTTAATAGATGTATGTTCTATGGTGTTTTCAAAATGTTAGGCCCTACAGTCTGTACACCATCCTTTCTCTAAAAGGTGTCCTCAAAATGGTAAGTGATGAAAGTTAAATATCTACAGTTATTATAGCTGGTCTGCAGATTGACATAAGTACATAAAATACATAAAAACACACATGGTCAAAATTTGCATTTACAGCAAAAAAAATACAGGTCATCGAGAACCACTGCCCATAATGGTGATCCCTTTTGGAAAGCCCACCTGTACCCTGCCCACCATCAACCCACACAGGGCCCATGTAAAAAACTCTTGAAAACCCAGCCCACACAGACCCTTGAATAACTCCACAATGGACCCCCCTTTGGGGTTGCCCACTTGTAACCCAGCAAATAGACCCACTTACAGCCCAAATGGATCCACCCTGGGTTGCCCATGAAGAGCCCCTAGCCCACATTAAGCCCATCTTGCCTATATATGTTAAACCCATGTGGGCCCCAGAATGGCATGTTGGCTGGGTTTTTGGCAGTGAGTATAAGACTCCCTTCTTACACTGTCCTCTGTACTGCCCATCCCTTTGATACGTCTACAACTGACGATTGCACGATATGCTACTCGCTAAGTGAAATTGGTGAAGAGGCATTTTAAAGAGTCTATCACTTAACAATCATGGCACTTGCATTGACATTTCTAACTTCGCTGGCAACTCCGGTGCTCTGATAATTGTTTGATCCCATACATAACGCCACAGCATTATTCTCAAAACAGATTCTAGCTAGTGTCCTTCTTTTGTGTTAGTGGAATGTTTTCAATTTCTCTGCCTTTTCAGAGTGAATAACCTCTGCCTTGAACATTTAATGGTACTATGCTTTAGACATTGAATGCTTCACCATCGACTTTTTGATCTTATTGTAATGTATATCATACATACTCTTTTTCTTCCCCATTGAAGGTTTTTGTATTAGGATTATTACAATGTACATATGTACCGTGTAATATATAATTGAAGACTACGTTGACGAGGCTCCTTTCCTCCAAGGCATTCCCTCAATCCAGGAGTAGGCTGACAGGATTGTTGCGATGGACTCAGAACGTGGTGGGTCATTTGATTCCTCCACTGTGGTCTCCAATGTTTGTGTGCATTAATCCAATTTAATTGTAAAGATCGTTTTAATATACAATTTCTGTTTGGCCTTTTGCCATAATTACTCTGTAACTAGAAGTACAAAGTGATCAATAAACTCTCACACCAGTCTCAAGGCATGCCTGGTATCTGTTCGACTTATATATGACCCATTATTTTGTGTATCAGTGTTTTTTCAGGCAGGGCTGTAAAAATGCAAGATTTTTTTTTTTTTTTTTAATCAAAATTTTCCTCTAAGATAGTAAAATTGTTCCCTCAAAATTTCAATTTACCTGCGTCTTATGTAATGTCTTTATTTTAAGGTCAAACATTTCCCTCCAAATAGCAAAATTTCCCGGGACAAACATGACATTCCCACATTCCCCACTTTTTCCAGGCTGGTATTTGTTTTTGGTTCTTACAACCACGCGCTGTCTTCAACGCATGCGATTTAGACTGCGTCTAAGAGCGTATAAGCGCATTTTGTAGTAATGCGCGATAATGCTTGTCTCAGCGCTCAATTAATTTTTACTTTGTATTGTTATGAGTATATTTTATGAATTAAGACGCTATTTTCATAAACCATAATACACTTTACACTGCTGTGGGCATTATTGGGATGGGAGCGCTTGTGTACAGATCAATTTCTTGTAAAGGTAGTATCAACTTTTGTACGTGATTTGCTATCATTATGTACTAAAAGAAGCGGGTTGACGAAGTCTCGACCTGATTAGATTTTGGGTGTTTTTTTTTTTTTTTAAATAATAAAATTTATAGCTGATTTAATATGTAACAATCGGCGTAATCACTCTAGTTTTTAACGGTACATTGGATAGTCAAAATTCCTTCACTGCATGATAGCCTAGCACGGTGCGCATCTTTCTTTGTTGTCATTTGAAAGTTTGCGATATATGGGCTATGTATCAAATGACTAATTAAAGTATGCATAATTGCTGTAAATCACCACTAACGTACCTCGGGATATGGGGGTTTCCATAAATTAGGGTGCCGTAGACTTTGGTGTCCCCGTTTACTAACTATGTTACATTTTTGTTTATTTAAATCTAACGATGAGATAAGTATTCAAACTTATAAATTCCATTTCAAATTACAAGCATTTGGCATCTAATTTTCAGATTATATAATATGAAACAATTGAACTCATTACTTTAATTTTATGGTATATAATTAAGGTTCCTTTCCCCGTGTAAAGGGGACACCAAGCCTGTGAAATGAAATAAAAAAGCCTAAACATTGTGTTCCTTGGTTTTAATGTGCATCAAAACCTTGAAATATAGGGTATATTGTTCTGATTTATTAGAGCAAACAATAAAGCCTTTCATAACATTATAAATCTGACTGTTTTGTTATTAGGCCGATCATGTTTATAATCACGGCAAAGTCATTGATTTCCCGTGGGAACAAAACCCAACCCGAAATTTTGGTGGTCCGCTTTTCATTTCAATCACTTTCTATGGGACCAATGGGTTGTCTGAGAAACTGAAATGTAAGTTTACCATGCTAAAGTTTATGGGTCATTCATTCCAAAAACACCAAGTGGTGGAACCCACCCTCTCAATTTTTTTGAAATTGGAGTCTCCAGAGGTTGTTCAATGGGGCTATACAGAGGATGTCAATAAGGAAAAAGGCAATCCATTCTGTTTTGAAGTATGGGCTCTCAAAGTTTTATAACCGACTCGGCCTTAAAAATTGTGATTCAGTACATTAAAAAACTTTATTATGGGCATTTATATAATCCAGTTAGTCCACTTATTGCATTAATAACAAAGCAAGTATAATTTCTTTGCATCCCCCGAGTAAAAAATAGGCCCTCAAATAGTGCCATGGTGCAAAATGGGACTAAAATGGGACCACACATAAGGGCTCTTTATTTTTACGCGTACCCCTGCTATGACGTTCCTAGCATTGAAAAAATAATTACATACACTATAACAGCACTGTGGATAGAAGTTTTGTTTTTGTATTTTTGATGTCTTCAGTTAAAAAAATGTTGATGACATATCAAGAAATAAGCTCAGTTTGTTTTAAAAATTGCTGAATTCAGAAACCTTTCACTATAAAATTCAAAATTTGACTAAAGTATTTTGGATTTTTTTTCATCACTACAGACCACGTTAGATGTGATCAGTATCATCAAAACAGTCCAAACAATTCCACATGACATGTTAGGTGACCCAGTTTCAAAATTCTCCTAGTACTTTTTCTGGTAAGGTTTCGGAAATTCTGCACTTTAAACCAACATGGGCTCAAATTTGTGCTTCATCTGTTTTTTTCACTGAAGACGTCAACAAATACAAAACAAAACTTATATCACAATGATTGTTAGTATGGCCTAATATTTTTTCAATGCTGAACTTCATATCAAGGTTACGCTTCAAAAAATCAGCGCCCTCTAGTTTGGTCCCATTTTAGTCCATTTTGCACCATGTCACTATTTTGAGGGCCTATTTTACTAGGGGGATACAAGCCTCTACTTGCTTTGTTAGTGCTGTCAACAAGTGCACGACGGTTATATAAATAGGATTAATAAATTTTTTTATCTGAATCACAATTTATAGCCGAGTCGTAAAACTTGAGAGCCCATACTTCAAACGGAATGGAATTTGAATTTTTTCCTTTTGACCTCCCTCTGTAGCCCCCTAAAATGTACTTTGACTGCAATTTCAACAAATCTTAGAGGGTGGGTTCCACACCGTGGTGTTTGGCAGGAATGACCTCTTATTGCAATTGCTTTGCATACGTAATTCATGCGATAATCGTGTCAAAGTTTTTTAAAGACACGTATCTAAAACCTTTTACATTTGAATATCCTGTGTGATCGTGGTTCCCCGTGTAAACGGGACCCAATATGGTGTCACGCTACCTTGGTACCTGAAAACATTGTTTTATATGCAGGCATGACCATTTGTACTATTATCTTATGTGCCCCCTCAAATAACCCAAATGTACATATAAAACTATACACATATCACTCATAGTATTGAAATTATCTTTAAAAAATCATAAAATTGGTTTGGTGTCCCAGTTACACGGGGAACCGTAATGCAGTTTTTATTGCAAATATTTTTAAGTTTTTTTAAGTATTTTTGACTATTTGATTGTTATTTAACGAGGAATGGTCATATCTCACATATTGTTCAAGAGATTATTGAGATCCTCCGTAATTTTTGTTGTCCTTTTTTCTCTCCTCTCAAAATGTCACAAGTTGGCACCCAATTTACGAAACACCCATATATCAAATTCCTTCGCTAATGTGAATACTCATTTGCCCATGTACATCGTTTATGGGAAGTGTAATTGGTCAAGTACTTGTGGGCCAATTAAATAAGAGTTCGCCTTGTTGATTGTATTTTTCCTATTGTTTTAGGTAGGGGCTATACGTATTTCTCTTGCCTTCTCTAGGCGGATACGTGTGGGTGTGCGAGGAGGCTGTCTCCGGCTTGGGCGGGGATTAATTTGGTGGTAGAGGCACCCCTTGGCTTGTGGGGTTTTGTATTTATTGTTTTGCCCATCCCTGCCCCATTGTTGGTTGGCAGCTCCCTTGGTCTGTGCCCACTATTTCACTGACTTTCAATGCCCCTGCAGGCATTTCTCGATGCGTCAGAGCCCAATGTACTTGATTTTGTGTATATTACTTATTTCGTCGGGTTTATTACATAGTGACCGCTTGACTTTTATCATTTTTACAAAATTTCAGGAAATGGTGTACTAAATTCTCAAAGTTTTCAAATACGCCAAGTGTCGAAGCTGCCAGTACCTTTATGAACTCTGGTTTCTTAATTAGCACGTTGACGTATGCTGCGTTGGTTAACAAGACTTTGGTTAGCATATGACGGATGTTGAACCCTCCTGTCCTTAGAAAGTGTATCGATTTTTTTTTTTGTTCCCACCGAGGGCTTTTTAAAGGGGGCGATGGCCAAAAACCAAATATCCTTTGCCTAAGATTTCACAGATAAATGAAAAATAATTCCACTTTCTTCTGATACCCCACAAATTTTTGACCCACTTGCGGTAAAATCCGGGGCTTCTTTAAATACTTTTGTTTAATATGAAACTTAAATTTAGAATGACATAAGCAAATTGTACTTGATTTATAAATATTGACTATTAATAGACTTTTATTGTATTTTTGGCTACAAGTAAGTCTATATGAAGATGCTGGGTGACAGATCAATTGTTCATGCAAACTTATTTCCATTACTACACAGTAGGAAACAAAACAGTGATATGGAGGAGCCAAGGAAAAGGTCGATAGGGCCCAAAACACTCACCCCCAGAAACATGACATAACTATCAAGAAATGCACAGAAGTGTTTAACTTGTCCTAATATTTCTTGTTAGACTAAACTCAATTATAGGCAATACTCTTGGTTCACGTAGTTGTCTGACGACCTCTTTGTACATGCATTTTAAGTAGGGTCTCTACCAGAACAGGACCGTTTTTTTGACATCAAAGGTCAGTAACTGTCATTAAGTAATATACACCACATGTCTTATGTTTTTGGCCTTGAATGTTTATTTTTTGCGTAGATGGCCGTTGCAGGTCAGCCCGCCATTCTGCAGTTCTTTCATATAGCAACACCCTAGTAATTTTACACTAGGTATATGTAAAGTGTAGTGCAATAACATTATTTTGTCACACATTTTTTTTTTTTTTTTTTTTTAACTCTTAAATTTAGAACGTTTTCTTTGTATGACAACTCAAAATGATTCTTTTTTCCTTGATCCACTTCATAATTTTTATGACTGTTGTGTAAATGTGTGCATTTGTGGTGTGTTGGGGTGTGGTTTGTGTGTGTGTGTTGGGTGTGTTTTGTGTGTGGTGTGCAATTGGAAATTACATGTTCAGGGTGACAATGTGGTACATACACAGTAAAAGTTTCAAAAATGGTGGTATGACATCAAAACCAATTAAATGTACAGGTTGGGGAGGAGGGTTTTTCACATTGGGAGGAAGTTGGGTTACTGTGCCGCCTGTAAGACCCGTATTTTCAGGCTCTTTTTCCATTTCCAGTGACCCCATTTGTAAGGACCAGTTCCATTTCCAGAGACCCTACTTTTCATGCCAAAGTCCATATTCTACCAAATTTTTAATTTTTCTTCAAAACTCCTCACAACGTAGCTGTAAAATTGAGGGACATCGCAGCTTTTTTTCTGAAATTCGGTTTTCGGAGACCCCATTTTTTGGCCTGAAATCAGCCCCCCCCCCCCCCCCCAGCCCCCCCCCCCCCCCCCCCCGGTACAGGTTGATTAATAAAACAGAAACCAAAATTGAAAAAAAAAACAAGTTGGCACGGAGATCCGTGACTTTAACAAAATTTTATAAGTACTTAGTTTTGACATGCTCAGTGAATAATACTTTTTGTGGTACGCCAGCTATATAGCTGGCATGACCACTTAGCAATCCGGTTGTGTGCATGCGTATGTGTGGATGTATGTAGTGTGGTGGGGTGTATGTGTTGTGTGGATGTGTGTGTCCACTAAATTTATTTTTTTTTTAATGACCCAATTGAAAATTTGAACTTCACATTGGAACCAAACTTCTGGTCATAGGTGCACTATGGCATCCTTCATATGTTGATGGGTCCAAGGTTCATGTGAAAGAGGTCAAAGGTCATGGAGGTCAAGTTGAAAATGGGCTAAAATGTAAAATTGACCTAAAAATTGGAAAACTTGAAGTTCAATTGGAACCAAACTTGTGTCATACCTGTAGGTCCCATGCCGATCAACCTCATTTGTGAGGTTAAAGGTCATGGGGGGGCGGGCCCACAGCTTATATTCTTTGAATATAGCGAGCTCGTAAGCCGAGAACCGCGAAATTCTAGTTTATGAATTAATACAAGTTTGTGTACTGTAATTAATTTGTTATTAATCTCCCTGGCATGGGCCATACACAAGCCCTCCTAATCCTCAATGTCATCTAAATTTTAACCTGTTTAATCCTGATATACCCCCTTAAGCATAAATTGTGCAAAAATATTTTTTTTAATCTAGTGTTAGTCCTTTTTTAAGTGTTTTGCTGTCCCTGGTTGATGGAGTTACTGAAATCAGTGGTTGACAAGGACAAAGTCAGTATTTTTTTTCATGGTGGGGTGGGTTGTTGGTTATGGGTTTGGTATCAGTAATTGATGGATACAGGATCGCCAGTGGGTTGGGTGATAGAGCAGGAGCAGAATCTCATAGGTCCTTATTAGGAGTTCGTTCATGCCCGACTACATCTAAGGTTTGACACCTTTAGGATTAGTAATGGGACCCTACATCATGCAAGGTAATTAATGGTGTCAAATTGTGGTGTCCACTTTTTCAATAGGGGCCAATTTAACTTTGTACAGGGGTCAAACGTTTTAAATATACTCCAATCATTGTTGAAAATATAATTCATACTGTTCGTCTAGTCACAAGGATCCAAAATGTATCGTTTGTATCAATTATGACCATTGGTTTAGAGTTATTGGGTAAAATGGCTAAAGTGCAAAAAGATCAAACTCAATTTGTACAGGGGTCAACAATGAAAGTTACTGATTATATTTTTAAATGCTTGCAAATTATTGGCCTGAGGAATGAGGACTCCCCCCAAAAAGTATAGTTTTGATATGTTAAATGTTTAATTACTGAGATAAGGTCACAATAAAAGGTCAATGCCAAGTGGAAATTATGTTGCCCATGAACCTATTTTGTCACAGTAGCATGATAACTATGCAGTGCAGATGCTACAAACTATTCCTTATTTTGACACATTAAGCTAGATGAACAAATTTGTTTTCATTTTGTGAAAACATTATTTTAAAAAAAACTGATTTTGACCCCTGTACAATAATTGAACCTTTTTTGCACTTAAGCCATTTTACCCAAATAACTCTAAACCAATGGTCATCGAGGGTACAAACTATAACATTTTTGTAATCCCTTATGACTAGATGGACATAATGGCATACATTTCAACAACACGATTGGAGTAAATTAAAAGTGACCCCCTGTGTAAAACTTAATTGACCCCTATTGAAAAAGTGACAAACCACAACTTTGACACCACTACTACTCTTGCATTGGATGTGTAGAGGGTCCTAAACTAACTACCAAGGTGTCAAGCTGAGATGTAGTGGGACATGAACGATGAATTTTGAACCCAAGTCCTTGCTCCTCCTCTAGGGGATTGTTTGTTGCTAGGTATTAGGCCACCTTGCATTTTTAATTTGGAGCCATTTCACCGTATTTTGTTGGTTTTTGGCTACGAAGTAGTCTATATGAGAGTGCTGGGTGATAGATCAATATGCTCATCCACTTTATTTCCAATTACTACACAGTATGAAAAAAAACATGAATATTGAGGAGTCGTGAAAAAGGTCTATAGGGCCCAAAAACACTCACCCCCCTTGGAAAACATTAACCTGAAAAACAAAGGGCATAAAAACTACTCAGAAACGCAAGACAAGTGTTACATATACACTTGTAACACTTGGTAACACATTTCTTTTTAGACTAAAATCAATTATAGTTTCACTACTCTTGGTTCACTGTATTGTCTGGCGACTCTTTGCATGCATTGTTAGTAGGGTCTCTACCAAGAACAGGGAACCATTTTTTGACATCAAGGTCATTAACTGTCCGTGGTAAGTGATATACACCACTGTTCTTATATGGGTTGGCCATGATGTTTGTTTTTTGGCAATAGATGGCCTTGCAAGGGTATATGATTTTGTCACACATGGAGTTATTGTACCGCCCCCCGAAGGACCGCGTCTCAATTTCTCCTTTTTCTTTTTTGTATGAACAACTAAAAAATGATTCTTTTTTTTTCCTTTGAATGCCAAGAATCCCACTTCATTTTTCTGCCCAAGGGTAGTTTGTTATTGTCTTCCCCCACCAATATCTTGCCCCAGTGCTAAGTTTCATGTTCCCCTTGTACCAGGGGTACTGTTACAACATTCCCAGTTGCTCCTTAAGATAGTGCTGAGTTATGCAATATCTCATTCACCACTGCAATGTTTTGTTCATGCATATAGTTCAAAAGAGCACTATAATAACAGTAATATGCCTGTCTTTAACCAAACCTTGCACTGTGTTAAACGTTTTAAACTTGAAACGCCCCCAAATCCCTCACTTCAACCAATCATAAGTGGCCTTAAAACACACAGAGAGTGTATTTAGTCCATCCCACATGCATCATTTTTTATACATTTCACCTCAATATCTCATGTGATCCCGGCTGTGATCCCAACAAAAATCCCATTTTTTCAAACCCTCGCGCTCTAGCGCAGCGAGGGTGTTTGTCATGACTGGGGGCCGAATCACGATTCGTATGTGTGACAGCTATCAGGGCTTCATTTTTTATCGTACGTCGATGAAATTTTGGTAGAGGTAAGGATTGATATGGTACAAGCCTTGATAGAGCAATATCCCCCTAAATCGGGGTGAGTTTTTGGCGCTCGGAGTGGTTTTCTTCGGGCTGTGGATCTTTTATAATTTGAGGGAATTTGGAGAGAAATTGGTAATATTCCGTGGTGTTACGACTATGCGCCGTGCAATTAGATTACGCCCTGCCGTGGTCTGGCATTTGCAAGAATTGTCGCCCGTGTTATCTCTGGCAGGGGGGGGTAGGACATGCCAACCTAACAGCAACAGAACAGCATCAAAATCCGGCGCGACGCGAGTGCTAGTCCTTTCAAAAAGACCTAACGTGGTAGAGGGCGCTCTACGCTATCGTAAACGGTCAACAGCACACAGACTTGACTTTCAGGCTAGGCCTGGTCACGACTATTAAATCTAAAATGACCGTTATTGAAATTACAACCATTTTTGCAGGCGGGGTTGAACCACTAATCCCGACGGATTTTGAAGTCCATATTTTTTTTTTACGATTCCTAAATTAAATCATGATATTACTAGATGTATTGATGAAGGATAAAAGGTGATTTTACAATGTCACTGGGACCGAGGCTTCCGTATCAAAATACACTTAGGAATTCCATAAATGACCCGTTTTGGAAATCCCCAATGCCAAATCGAGCAGATTCGTGTCCGAACCCCACCCGTACTCTCTGGTTCTATAAACCCGATCGAGTCATGATCCTTTTCGTGAGTATCCTATCAATCTGGATTGTTGTTTGTAAGCTCCGTCTATTCACGGGTATCACCGAAAGTAATAACCTCGACAGATCTTCCCGCAATATTACGGCGGTCCAGTATTTCCACGGGTAGTCCTGTGTCACAGACTCCGAATGGTACTGCAATATGATGGGCCCGGGTTCTGGGACGAACATCCACCATTTTCCAACGGTGCTACGACACTAGGCTAGCTAATTTAATATCCACGTCTTACTTGCCTCCCCACCGCCCGTAGTCATGAGGATGGTGCCACAATCGATTTGTATATACACCACGTGATCTTGTTTTTATTTGGGCCGTGGCTACAACATTACTTGACCTCGTTGATAAAAAACATATGTTGCCCTTGGCTGGCCAGGTCAGGCTGCAGCATCAAAAGAGGATCCTTTCCACCATGCGTCGTATGTACGGTTTGGCGTTTTTAAAACGTCAATTTTCAACCAACGCATACCATTTTAAGTCGGCATATAGTAGTGGAAACTAACCAAATCAACATTTTAGATAGGATGAAAACAATATTCTGACCACAAGGTTTGGTGGATTCACATGCAAATAGTCCTACCGTCTGTTATGCAAACGGAACTGGGGCTGTCATAGATACTTCACACGGTAGTCCACATTGCACAAGTTTGTAAAGCGATGTGGCTATCATACCACTGCCTACGTTAACAATGAGGATATGTCGCTATTCGTATATTTTACTTCTGACACATGTATGACATTTTTAGCATGTTGCAAGAGTATAGCTAGAACAAACTAGTCATACGGAAATTTCGGGCAGGCAGACTAGTCCATTCTCACAATCTTTTCATTCACCTTTACGAATCGCCCTCAATCACCCTCATGCCGACGACTAATGTCAAAAAAACGACGTAAAGGTTCCCTGGTACTAAGGTTATGCTTAGCGATTAACAAAATCACATGGAGTGGATTGATGATTGGAGCAGTTCATCAACCAGTACTCACAGTGGATTGATCAATGATCTGTAAATTATTAATTCTAGTAACTGTTTTCATGTAAAACGGACCCCTGCCCTTGTCCCTGATGTTGCACTAATGAACCCGGGTAAATTTCCCATTGCGCATCAGTTAAAACCCTGTGGTGGGGTGGATCCCTTCTAAACACAAGCCAGATTTTAGCACAAATGTTCACTCTGATCAAGTTACCGGGTCAAAGCACTGAGGGCACTTATCGGTAGCGGTCAAGAATCCTACATTTAGACATCGTCATTGTTTCAAACCACGTAGGCCTAAACACAAATATTTACAAAAAATATCCTTTTTTTTTTTGTGTGTTGTGTTTCGAAGTAATATTTTCTTATTCCCAAAACTGCTGAAGAACACAACACTGTAAGGTTATTTCTGACATTTTGAAGACGGACAAGGTCGTAAATTGCTGTAGTCTATTTGATGCTTAGGAGTTGCTGTCTTATTGAAGGCTGGCCGCCATCGTCTGGCGGACATGGCATCTGGTGGTAAACTGATCAAGATTCAATTTCTTGCAACTTCCGGGTTTTGTTTGTTTTACACGTCCATGGCACAGCGTCGTCGTATTGACTGATGTTGTACATAAACCGCGATGCAATGTACTAGGCAGTGAAATTGTTCGGGATCATGATGATTGAAATCAGTGAGACTGAAGAGCAATTGTGATTACGTCGTAATCATAATAAACCACCTGTCATTAATTTTTCACTACAACCGGGTATCCCGTGGGGAGATTTTAAACCCGGTACTCGGACATCGTGGCGGTACCAGGATTCAGTCCACAGCCTTGTATCTGTGTGTAAAAACTACTACTGTAAAATGCCATATTACATCTTTGTGTGTGAATCATATGGGAGAGGGAAGGGTGGGTTGTGGAATGGGAGGGTGGGTTGTTGGATGGGTGAAGAGTGGTGTGTTGAGGGGGTGAGGGGGCAGGGTGAAGTTGGTGGCGGGGTTGTGGATACACGGGGTAGGTTGGGTTGACCATGTAACCTCATAACCCATTTGACCTTCATGACCCTGTGTGACCTTTGTGACCCTCGTGTGACCTTGTAACCCCTTGTGACCTTGTTGACCTCATGGACCGATGGTGACCTCATGGGACGGCATGGTGACCTCATGGCCATGGTGACCTCGTGTGACATGGTGACCTCGTGTGACCATAGGTGACCTTGTGGACCATGGTGCCTTGTTTGACATTGTGACCCAATGTGCCCTTTGACTCACACGGACCCTGGTGACCTCATGGGACCTTTCGACCTCCTGTCACCTTTGGGTCCATTTACAAGTCAGTCTCGGGAGGATTGGTGGGCTTCGTCGATGAGGGGTGGGGTGGTGTCGGGAGGAGCACAGTAGGGTGCATCGGAGGGTGACCTTGGTGAACCCCATGTGACCTTTGTGTGGAAGTTGGGGCGGGGTGGGGTGGCACCAGGGAGGGGGCCTGGTGGGGTACATCGGGTGGGGTGACCCCATGTGACTTTAATGACCCCATGTGACCTTCATTACCCCGTGTGACCTATGTGACCTCCATGTGACCTTTGGCACCCCATGTGACCTCATGGGACCATGGTGACCTCGTGTGACCATGTTGACCCGTGTGACCATGGTGACTCGTACCCTGGTTACCTCATGGGAACACATGGTGACCTCAATGTGCCCTTGGTGCCCGCATGGGGACCCTGTGACATCTATGGGACCCTGTTACTCATGGGACCCTGTTGACCTCATGGGACCGTGGCTACCGCCTGTCACCTTTGGTCCCATTTACAAGTCAGTGCATCGGGAGGGGTTGTGGGCTTGCGTCGAGGCAGGGTGGGGTGTATTTTTTTGGGGAGGGGCACCGTGCCTCGGAGGGTGACCTTGTTGACCCCATGACCTTTTGGGCTAATGTGCCTTGTAACCCCACATGACCTCATGTGACCTGTGTTACCTTGGTGTTACCTTGGTGTCCTCATGTTACCTTTGGTTGCCTCCATGTGACCTTGGTGACCTCATGTGACCTTGGTGACTGGTGACCTCATTTGACCTACCTTGGTGACCTCATGTGACCTTGGTGACCTCATTTGTCCTTGGTGGAACCTCATGTGCCTTGTGACCTCATGTTACCTTTTGGCCCCATTCACAACCGGGACGACAGACACACCAATGGTCCAACAAACCAGGATGTTGTTTTTTTGTAAATTGACCCGAAATGCACTAGCATACTGCCTCAAATCAGTTAATAGTTACTGAAACAATAATTAGGATATGTACAGTGTTGTAGGATGTACTTATATTGCTTTTCGTTCATGCTCACAGTACCGCCAATGTTTTGACCCAACTCATATCTTTATACTATTGGTTTATCTTAGTCTTGTTCACATAATGGTCAGAGACGTTTGATAACATTTGGTGCTCCAGTTGCTAGAATGTTAAGTACACTTTCCACTAGGCACTACCAGTTTTCACTGTGGTAGGGGTCCGTTCCCGAAATCAGTTATAATCGTCTTGAATCGTCTTGCCTGATGGACTAAGTTTGTCTCAAAGCACTGTGTCTGGCAATGAAAAATGATTTATGTTGGGAACATAAGCATATAGGATTACACACGAGTTTGGGGGACAAACCCCAGGTTACTATTAATCACAGTACAAAATGTAAGGGTAGGCTTTTTAACTACTTTGTGTCAAAAATCAATAATCGGGATGAATTCATTATTCTACCACCATATCCACCATGCAGTTTATTCCTTTGAGGGCTGCCAAATTCATAGGAATAGCACAATAATAAATTCTTTTCCAAATCAATCAAATCCCTCATGACATGTCCTTTCCATAGTCATTATGGTCAAGACATGAAATACATTAAGAGAGAGTTGGGAATCGGTATTAAGGGTGTTGGAATAAGTAGGAACGGGTAGGAAATGGGGTCGATAGGGTGTTACAAATGAGTGGGGGAACGATGAGGGGGTTGACCCTTGAGAATCAGGAGGGTGTTAGGATGAGGGGTGTTGGGATGGGAGTTAGGATGTTTAAGAAAGGGTAGATATTGTGTAGGGAAATGGAGATATTGTTACTTTGTAGGTGGGATGCGTGGTGGTACCTCGGACGTTTGGTACGGGGGACGTGTTCTGATTGTGAGTTTATTCCATTTTATGTTTTTAAGGGGTATATTTTTTTTTTTACGATTGTGGTTAAGTTTGTGATTTTTGTAATAGGGTGTAAGGTGGGTTTTCCAACAATATTGTTTGGCTTTCTGCTGTAGATACAAGATTCTGGGACCTACTTAGATACCTGTATGTGCTACATCAGGGTTGGCACCAATAATATCAAAATTCAGAATTTTAACAGTTTTTAAAGCAATACATTGCATTATTTTTTACCT
This sequence comes from Ophioderma brevispina, assembly GCA_023653785.1. NCBI lineage: Eukaryota > Metazoa > Echinodermata > Ophiuroidea > Amphilepidida > Ophiodermatidae > Ophioderma > Ophioderma brevispina. Next base: position 40,001 of record JAMKCH010017845.1, read on the forward strand.
ACGACAGCATTCAGATCTGATCTTGCGTTTGGCAGACACGGGTGTGAATAAATTATTTAGATGTGAAAACACTAAAATATTTATCATGTAATGTTTTCTAGGGTAAAATTACTTGCAGTTTTTCTGATTTTCGCCCTTAAAATGGTGAAATCACACACTTTTTGAGATATAATCCCTTTTTTGACCAATTTTGGCAAAATTTGCCTTTTTGAGTGACAAAAAATTGACTTGTTCTATTTGGAATGGACCCATATCTACGAAGCAAAAAAAGAATCCCAGTTGTTATTTTCTTATAGTTAATGTTTAAATTATTCCCCTATCTTTACAATAAAATAGTTTGCAATGTTCAAACTACCTCCTGTTTTTGGTTAGAGCTTCTTGAAATGGTACGTTGGAGTGAAACATTGTACGCAAAATTTGAGGTTTTTGGTCCCTTTTTCGGACGTCCAAATGACCATAATTTCACAAGGTATACCCTAGAGATAAAATTTTTTGTGTCATTTTGTTCGATATGCAATAGCAAAACATAGGCATAAGTTTGAACAGAATCTCTTTCACTAAGAAAAATTATTTGCAAAATGTTAACCCTAACCCTTACTTTTCGGGAGGCGTGAAAAAAATATTTTTATTTATTTGATAAAAAAATTGCAACTCAAAAAAATTTCAGGGATTATGAATTTCAATATGAACTTGTGTATGCCCAATCTCCTTCCCCCTAGCACACTTTCATATTTATTAGACCTAGGACTCCTCCTTTTTGAGTTTGAATTTTGTTATCAATCATTTTTTTTTTCCTTCCGGCATGGGTCGTTTACAATGGTACAAATCATCATATCCATACCGAATTCACTTAAAAAATACCAGCAGACACTAGCTGACTTAGGCTCAGAATGAATAAATACAGTTCTATAAACCATTTCCAATGGTAAGAATACCCTTATATTTCTATATGGTTATTTTGACAGGTTCAGTAAAATTATTGTTATTCCTAGTTTTAGCATTTTGTCCTTTTTCCCTATTCGAATACATGGAATGTTTGTATTTTGAGGTGTAGCATTTAAGGGGGAAGTAATTTTGCATTTTTCTAATGCCAGATTCAGTTTCTACACAAAATTTCACCCCAGAAAAAAGTTGTTTACCATTCAATTCTTGAACTTCATTTTTTTCCTCATTTTTTGTCCTCCAAACGCAAGTCATATCTTGAACGCTGTCCTACATGAGTTAATCATGTTATTTTTTCCCCTCCTAAGTGATAGCTGCCGCCACCCCTGTGCTATAAATTGTGAGCGAGGGTTACATACATCGTTGATGCTCCTCGTTAATACAAAAACTTGGCCTTTTCCACCCGTTCCTGCACACAAACCCTATTACTTTAAAATTTTTAATCATTAAAGGTTTTGTTGCTCCTTAACTTCTTACAACTGCCCGAACTTACTGGACATGTTGTTTAGTACAGCATTATGGGCACATTGCAATGTATTAATATGTTGTCTGTTACAAAACATCTCTGCTACTATACAAGGTAACAAACCATTGTTTATTTCTTGGGCACTTGCAATGGTTACATCTAACCTTGTAGCTTTGTCACATATACTGAATGTGAAAATGTTTTGCTTTTTCAATATTTTTATGGATAAAAGTGTTTAACAACCCCAGTCTGGGTATTATAGTGGGGTAAAATTAGCCCAATTTGAGTGCAATGGTCAAATCTGGGTTGTATATTTAGTCGCGTTACATTGATGTGTATTTTAGTAATTTGTATAAAGTTGACCATTCTAACAATCCTGCTGGTTTCACCAAGACCACGAGTCCTATGGTGAACAGTTGAAAAACACAGGTGATGTGTCCTTGTTAGGTAAATTACCACCACAGTATCAATGTACAAAGTTGGACCATGGACTCGATAATTAGTGCAGTTATAGAGCACCATTTGCAAAGGCAGAGTGATTACTTACTACACAATATTATAATGTAGTCTTATTAGACATTGACAATACTTTTATTAAGTGAGACTATAGGCAAAGTAAGGTAACAAATGAAGAGAAGAAAAATCAGGAGTTCATTAGATATCCCCGAGAAAAGGTTAATAATTCCAAAATTTCAGTTGATTTGAATGAGGCGGTTTGATGTTATTAACAAAAATAAATTTGGGCTGAATCAACCAATTTTTACATTATTATGTTTTCGAATCCCTCCATACCTTTTTTGTACACAGCTTAATGTTGACAATAAAACCATGTACCTGAGACCAAAGAGGTTTCTATATATATAGATAGAGAGGCAAACGTTACGTACTCTTTAGAAATAAACACCGTCTCGCATGTGTTGCCGACCACAAAGACAACATAGAGTCCCCAACAATAGAAAGCATGGCTGCCTCCTCCCCGCTCTTCCCACCTTATGTGGTGGTGCCGCTTTGCATATACACTAAATCGGTAAAGTTATATCACATTAATGTATGTTTTAGAGGTGGCCGGTGTAATAATATTGTACTGGATCATGTGCTCAGATACGCTTTTTTTTTCCTCAATATGCAATCGCGCTTAGGTGAAAAGATGTATTCATTGAGGCGGTTATTTAAATCAAGACGACTGATGTGTCATTTCATTCGTTGTGGTGCCATATGAGGACCAAATTTTACCACCCAATAGCACCCAACATCCAACAACTGATATTTGGCGGATTGTTTGGTATCGAATTGACTTATGTGTGTTACAGCACCCAACTAATTAATTTATTCCGTCAATATTCAAAAATGTCACGCCCAGCACAGCGGACGAACTGGTTATATGAAATGGTTTCACACCCCCTTTGCCTGAGACGTTGAACATTAAGTTTTTTAAAACCATGACATAGTTTTTAAAAGACCACCAGGACATGTTTTTTTCGGAGGCTTTTGATTGGCTAAAGTAGGATCTAGGGTGTTGCCATTTCTTTGGAGGTGTCATTATTTTGGGTTTTGCTGTCCTTTTTGAAATTTTGTGGGGGTGGTTTCTTGGTGTCTCTGGTTCCATTTCTTTGTGTGTTCCTGTGTCTACTGGCTTCCATTTCTCTTTGGTTTTCCCTAGTAAGTCACTGGTTCAATTTTTTGAATACTCCTGGTTTCACTTTAAAAAGATTGATAGTTACCATGTGTGTGTTCTATACTTTTCACTAAATGTTAAGATCTAGTTTTCTAACTTTTGAAGCAGTTCAATCAGATTCTGAAAACATCATACTTATAGATGGATGATTTATCGCAGGATACAAGAATTTATCGGTCTATCGCTATGAGTTTTGAAAATATTGCGTAACTCGCACAATATTTTCAAAACTCATAGCTTGACCGATAAATTCTTGTATCCTACTCAAAATCATCCAATACAGATCAGACTTAGGGTGAAGGTGCAATGGGAATTCCTTCATATGTGGATGATGTCCAAAGGTCTGGACCAAGGTCAAAGGTCATCTGAGTCATGTTCCGTTCCTTTTGGTTAGGTTTTCGTTTTTTGTATCTCCTTCGAAAAGTTTAATCCGATTTAAACCATGTTATGTTTTGAGAATCTTCCGTCTCATATTTTACTATACACATGGTAAGAGCCCATAAAATGAGAGTTCAGTCATCAATTGCCAGCAGAAAACCTGGGGGCCCAATTTTTTAACCACTTGTGGGACTCATTTTTATCACATGCTGACCTGAATTGGTTGATGCATTTAAGGATGTTTCATTTTGGGTGGGTGGGGGTGGTCGTGAGTTCAGTCTTTCTTCCATGTTTTGGGTTGTTCCCAGTATTTACTGTTCACAGTAGTGATTCTTATGTCGTGGTGGTTCCCAGTGTTGATGGTTCCCCAGTGGTGTTTGGAGGTTCCCAGTGTTTTGGATGGTTTCCCAGTGTTTGGATGGTTTCCCAGGAGTTGGTGGGTGGTTCTCAGTGTTTTGGGTGGTTTCCATGCTTTTTTCGGTGGTTTGGGGGTTTTTTTGGGTGGTTTCCTGTCTGGGTGGTTCCCAGTGTTTGGGTGGTTCCTGTTGTTTGATGGCTTTTATTTGATGGCCTGGCTGGTCCCACGCCTTTTGTGGGGGGGAATTTTTTTTTTGGTTTCCTTCCTGGTGTTAGCGAGTTCTATGTCTTGTGGTGTCCAATTTTGGGTTCATTGCTTTTGCTGTTTCTCAGTGGTTTCATAGTGTCTATTGGTATTTAGTTGCTCTGCATATTCCATGCCTCATCTTCTATAGCTTATTAGTTATGGTTCCTTGTACTTAAAATGCAATGTGTATAGTAAATATAGGACACAAGATCCTCAAAAGATAATAAATGTAAATTGGATTCTTTTTTCGTCCCATGCCAAATTTATTGTCTTCGCCATGAGTTTAAAAAATTTTTTTTTCAACTCATGGCTTGACAATAAATTTGAGTATTGCTCATGATTCCAATTTTTAACCAGACTTGGGGTCAATAGGGGTTCCTTCATATTTGGATGATTCAAAGGTCACGCATCAAGGTCAAAGGTCATCTGTTGTCATTTCTTCTTTGGTTAGGCCTTCAATTTTTCAGAAATGCTACATTTCTATATATTATTCCATGAGACCAATTTATTGAAAAAAAATTTTGATGCCCTGCAAACTGACAGCTGTGCCAACTAACCACCTTGTGTATACTGTGCCATCCTTGCCAGGGGATCGCGCAGTTTACTTGCTGTATTTTTAGTTCCACCAGTGCCCCCATTTTAGGACCATTCCATTTCCAGAGACCCTACTTTTCATTCCAAACATATTCTACCAAATTTTCTTCAAACTCTCAAAAAGTAGCTGGAAATTGGGAAATCGCAGCTTATTTTTCTGAAATTTCTAAACCTAGTTTTGGATACCCCATTTTTTGGCTGGAATCACCCCCCCCCCCCCCCCCCCGTACAGGGTTAATAAGAAAGACCAGAAAACCTAAAATTGAAAAAAACCAAAGACCAAAAGTTGTGGCAGGAGATCCTGTACAGACAAATTTGACAAGTATTCGAGATGGCACCGCAGCACGTCGTGGATTGTTTTCACATTTAAGACATTGATGAAATATGAAAATCCCTGAATTTTGAGCGTCATAGTCCTTTTTTCGTTTCCCGCTAGACATTGGAAATTTAGGGGTCACCATCAAAATGCCGCCCAATGTGAAAAACGACTATGTTGAGAGGTCACAGATTAGTAATGTAGGTACCCCCTAACTTCGCAAATCACTATCTAGAGGTTAATATTTGGTGTAGAATCAATATCAGAAGTTCATAGCGTGTTTACTTTTAAGAGTTAATGAGGCCTAAATATGCGCCTTAGTTCATTTGAGGCTAAATCTGGGGGATAATAAACTCCAAAAGTAAGAACATTTTTAGTGGCCATCTTTGGTTCAATCAGAGGTACATAGAAGAACTTTAAACCAAATTCACAATACACTTATGAACACATTAGAAAAGGAATAAGTGAGGTTACAGCCCCTTGGAAATTGGTAATTGTACTTTTTTGGGACACATTTTGACCCCCCGAAAAAACAATGTTGACATTCGACACCGCCCCCCTGCTTCAGATATGTTGAAGATATATATTAAACAACTGTCCTGAAAGCAAACTAGCTGTCTGTATTTTTTTCAACAACAACAATACAACTTTACAAAGTTACCACCAAAGTTATACGTGACCCAGAGGTTATTGTATATGCACAGGTATATCACCATATACATACTATGGGGATATCAGCAAAGGATCTGTGACAGAAAACAATGAAGACATCGAGACACACCAAGCTGATTCGGTCAAGATAGTGTCTTGATGAGTATCTTCAAATATCTGAAGTAGTGGGTGATGTCATATGTCAACACTGATTTCAGGGGCCAATACAGGTCCAAATTGCAAAATTAGGATTTTTCAATAGGCTGGAAACGCGCTTATTACGAAACTAATGTACTATTATTTACTGGTAGAAAAGCCTGCAGTGTGACTCGATTAACAAGAAAACGGACATTAAAATATTGTTACAGAGTTCTGACCCCCCCCCCAAAAAAAAAAAATTGTTCCCACATGAAAGATGTGGTATTCCTACACACAAATTAACTTTAAAAGTAAAGGAGATATCACATTTTTGATGCCCAGATTGAAATCTCACCAAAAAAATTCCCCAGATAGTAATTTTCAGAGTTGGGAAGGGTTCCATGACAAGGTATGGCCTCTCAAAATTGTCTTTTGCACAAAGCATGTTTGATGGTGTGATCACCTAAATTTATGAATGCTCCTGCGGGGAAAACGAAAGGTGGTATGAAGCTCAAAAATTTCAGGATTTTCATTTCTCATCATATTATCTATCAGCCACACAAAAAAGCAAAAAATCCATGACATGCTGCGGTGCAACATCTCGAGTGGTGACATGAAGCCCAGTTAAGGGACGTTAGGTTAGGATATGGGGGAATTATCACTTAGCAGGCTATTTGTTGCTTGTACCAAAATGGGTTGTTGCTTGTTACCTATAAGTGGTTTTCACTTCATTGCACAACTTCAACATCACACCTCGGAGTACGCCACAGCATCCTTGATGCTCTCGTTTATTTACTGCAGGAAATTTGCATTCAGGTAAAAATGCGGAAGAGATGATTGTAGAACGCTTTTCTTAAATTTTAATCGAAGTGATCCAAATCAATATTTTTGTTTTATAACTAATAATTGGACAATCAAGAGTATGATTTGCAACTGTCTTGACTTTGCCATTTAGCCAATTTGAGCCATTTCTAGGGACAAAAAACCTTTTCATTTTTTTTTTTTTTAAATTAAAATTAAAAATAAAAGTGCTTTTTACTTTTAGGTTTTGGACTACCTACTGGAAACAAACTGATTTTTTGTTTGGCCGTAACAATGAACAAATTGCCACTGGCTATAGGCCTATTCACTAAAATCCCTTTCGGAAAAAAGAGCTCCATACCTGACGATCACCGCCAACAAGGAGGTAGCATTATTGTTCTGTGTTAGATCTAGGCGCAATTTCTCCTAAAAACAAGACAGGTCCGCTCAGTGATTTTTGAAAAGTGGAAATAATGCAGGTAAGGGACGTTAGGATATGGGCAAGGATCTTAGAATGCCATTTGTTGCTTGTACCTATAAGTGGTTCACTTCATGTCACAAACTCAACATCACACACACATCTGGAGTAAGCCACGCATCCTTGAATGCTCTCGTTTTATTGTTACTGGGGAAATTTGCATTTTTCAGGTAAAAATGCGAAAAGTAGATGCTAGACGCTTAATTTTTATATCGAAGTGATCCAAATCATATTTTTTTGTTTTATAAACTATAATTGGACAATCAAGTATGATTTGCAACTGTCTTGAGTTGCCATTTAGCCAATTTGAGCCATTTCTAGGGAAAACCCTTTTCATTTTTTTTAAATTAAAAATAAAAAGTGATGTTTTTACTTTAGGGTTTTTGGACTACCTACTGGAAACAAACTTGATTTTGTGTTTTGTCTTAACAATGAACAAATTGCACCGCTATAGGCCTATATCCCTAACATCCTTCTCGGACAAAGACTAACATACCTGACGATCACCCCGCAAAAAGGAGGTGAGCATTATTTTCTTGTAGATCTAGGCCGCATTTCTCCCTAAAACAGACGGTCCGTCTCCGTGATTTTTGAAAAGTGGAAATAATGCAGTTAAGGGACGTTGGATATGGGAATTATCACTTAGCATATGCCATTTGTTGCTTGTGACCTACAGTGGTTTCACCTCATTGCACAACTCAACACCACACCTATGGAGTAAGCCACAGCATCCTTGATCTCCTCGTTACAATTTTGAATCTTTGCAATCCTTTAAACATCCTTCATTTATGATATAAACACTTGATAAGATTCGCGATGACAACGTTGGTTCGACGGATGTTTCGGAAGGCGATTGTTGTGTTCCATATTGACGGATGCTGAATAACGCTTTGGGGAAAATTCAACATCCAACACTAATGTCATAAAACCCTTATTGCCAATTTGGTAATTTGGTGGTGGGATAATAATGAGTACTTCCAATGTATTACATTCAATTTTTCAAGTACGAATTTATGATTATTAGCTAAAATAAATTGTCATTGTTTTCAGTTTGTTCTTAATCGGATTTGATCGTTGAATCGCATATTGATGTTTTCAATCTATTTCTCGAAACAAAAATTTGAATTTTTTGTTTAATTTATTGTTGTTTTCATTGTATACAATTTTTCTCTTAATTGCTAGTTTTATGTTAATTTTAATGTCTTATGTTTGACCCCTGGGCCAAATTGAGTGTTGATCATTGAATTCGTTCCTCAGGCAAAAAGAAGTTTTAATAAATAGTGGTGCAGAATAGTGTCACAGACAGATATTTTGTTTGTGTTTTTTTTTGGTCAGGGACCTTTTCAAACATCTTAATGTTTTGAGTGTTGGTATTTGTATTATTTTAGTAAAATTTTACTTTCAATCAATCATGCCACATGCTTGCATGTGGAGCCTTTATTTCTATCAAAGTGTCAAAATTGTCCGTCCGTTAACCGATCAGGCTCGTATACATGTAATGGTGCACCCATAATTTGTGGAGTCCAAAGTCCTTCACTTCATTAGATTGCTTTGTAAATTGTTACCCTTACTACTGTTGATTTATCTGTCCACTTGCAGATTTCAAGAAAGACTGATGGATAAATGTTTCCTTGGGATCTTCTCCTGCAGATATTGCAAAAGATGGTGTCATTGTCTTGATCGGTTCAAACAACATATCAGAAGGCATCGAATATGCTTGGGCAAAATCTACCAGGATAGGCTTCACACGTCTTTGGGGTTGCAGGAAGAACCATTAACTACAAATAAATCAAATTTAGTCGAACATGTGAAATCAACTTTAGACAGGCATGTGAGAATTCACAATGGGGAGATACCATTTCAATGCACTGAGTGTGGCAAATGTTTCACAAGGAAATCAACTTTAGACAAGCATGTGAGAAATCATACTGGAGACAAACCATTTCAATGCACAGAATGTGGTAAATTTTTCACAAGAAATCACATTTAGGCAGCCATGTGAGAATTCACACTGGTGCCAAACCATTTCAATGCACTGAATGTGGTAAATTTTTCGCACACAAATCAAATTTAACCCCACATATGAGAATTCACACTGGTGACAAACCATTTCAGTGCACTGATTGTAGTAAATGTTTCAACATTAAATCACATTTAGCCCAACATGTAAGAATTCACACTGGTGACAAACCATTTCAATGCACAGAATGTTGTAAATATTTCAAACACAAATCAAATTTAATTGCACATGTGAAAATTCACACTGGTGTCAGACCATTTCAGTGCACGGAATGCGGTAAATGTTTCACACGGAAATCAAGTTTAGACATGCAGTGTACGAATTCACACTGGTACAAACATTTTTCAATGCACTGCATGGTTTCTACCTATTTCACTCAGAATCAAGTTTAATCACAACATTGACATTCACCCTTGTGACAGACCATTTCATTGCACTGATGTGGTAAATGTTTACAAAAATCACTTTTGGACATACCTGTGAGAATCCAACCCTGGTGAAACAACCATTTCAATGCACTAAATGTGTAGGTTGTTTTGCACACAATCAAATTTAGCTGATCACAAGAAAGACAGCCATGTGACAAACCATTTCATGCACAGCATGTGGAATTATTTCACACACAAATCGACTTAACAACCACGCATGAAAGAACTCACACTGTGCAACCCATTCCAGTGTCCAGAAGTGGTATTGTTTTCACCCTGGAAATCAAATTTTAGAATATGTCATGTAAGAATTTCACACTGGGTGATAACCATTTTAAATGCACAGAATGTGGTAAACGTTTCACACACAGATCGACTTTAAAAAACCACACCCGTAAGATTCACAACTGTGACAACCATTTCAAGAGCCACATAATGTGGGTAATGTTTTCACAGCACAAATCAGTTTAGTCCAAACAATGTGAGAATTCACAATGGTGACAAACCATTTCAATCAGGGGTGTGAACTTTCCTCTTTTAAGTGTACAGGCACATTTTCACTAATACTATAAATTTTCTTCACTTTGCCTCTCAAGTGATATTCTAGGCCTGTGGAAGAATAAAGATACATTTACACATAAAAATAACTTACTCAAAACAGATAGGGCGTTAATAAGAGGTTACAGACATACGGGTATTTGTAGGCTAGACTCTTAAGTTTTTCCATAACTTTAATCAACAAAAATTGTGTAATATTAATAGTATATATATATGTTAGATATTAAGCTTTCCCGGAGATGCCAGCGCAACACCATGTTGAAAAAAAAAACCCCATATGCACTTTGGCCGGATTCGAAACCGGCGACCATCCGTATTACTACATTGATAGGCGCTCTAACACTGAGCCACAAGACTGGTTGTAGAAGAGCAATAGATATCATCTATATTTGTTTGGGTTCGAAGGTTTCCAACTTAACCCCATGGAGGTTATAAGCTGAAAACCCTTATATATAGGTCAAAGGTAAATTTAGCTTCTACAGGGGTCCAATACTAAAAAAGCTTTAATTTCAGTGGAAGTGGTTCTCATATTATTTGTAATCGTTCTCACAAATAAAATAAGGAATTGTTTCGACCATCTGCAATATGAATTTAACAGTTACGCACTCCTTAGTCTTACCCCTTATACTCTAGTGGTATAGGGGTTTTGGGTGTAACTTGGTAACTATACATTGTACATTGTCCTTATTTTACTGTGATTACATTAACAAATAATATGAGCCCTTCCACTGAAATTGAAGCTGTTTTTTAGTATTGCCCCCTGTAGACTCGAAATTTAACCTTTACCTATAATAACGGTTTTCAACTTATAAATCCATAAGGCTAGTCTGAGATTGCACCACTATACATTTTTTTACTCTTTGTTATCATACAAACACTTTGGTCATGTATTCCAACAACATTGGACCACTAATTTGCATATTTGGACCCCTGTATAATCTTTGTGCAAAGCCCCTAGCTCACTTAATCTACCCCTACAGAATGTCCATCATACACTTTTTGGTTTACATCGTAGTGTTAGGGACCCCTGGTATCAGTGCCTATTTGCCCCCCCCAGGTATACCAAAAGGTTCCTTTGGATGTCCTAGCCCTTACGAAACATGCCACATATATGCAGCATGCAGCAAGCTTGCAGCAATGCTTGCACAACAACAGCTTGCAGCATGCTTGCTGGCATGCTTGCTGCATGCTTGCAGCAAGCAAATTTTAAACGCTTGCGCAACTAGATTTGGAACATTACGCGCATGCGCAAGCTTTGGTCAAGATTGCCGCCGGGTGCTTCAGGATTGCGCGCAGGGTTTCTTGCAGGATTTGGCGCAGGTGCTTAAGATATATTGCAAGGATTGCGCGCAGGGTGGCTTGCGGTTACTCGGTTGCGCACGCATCGTGCAGTCAGTATTTGGAAGCATACGCGCATGCGCAGACGCTTGCGAGTGGGTGCAATCAGGCGCACGCTTGCAAATGGTGCAAGCATGTATCTAACTTGGCAAGTGGTGCAGGCATGCGCACGCTTGCAATGGTGCAAGCATGGCGACAAGCTTGCTGCAGCTATAAAAATTTTGAGTAATTACGAGCATGCCATTCTTGCATACAACATGCAAGTTTGCTTCAGCAAGCATTCAAGGGTTACATCAATGTTATTGTGCGCGATATTGCAATTATACAGGTTTCCTGGAAACCCTTCCCTTGGAACTCAATTACCCAAAGGGAATTTTTGCCTTAGACTTCATATACCGTGTGATGTGAAGGGTTATTACAACCAATAGAAAAGCAATACAAATAATTTTAGTATTTGGTTGGTAAATTAGGTGCCAACTCAATGTTTTCAAAACAGACTCATTTGTCTTTTAAGGCGGTGAGAGTGGATCGCTCCCCTCTCCTCCGTAAGTTTTTTCATTTTATCGATCCCGAGGCAGCTCTTCATAAGTGCATTGTATGATCAGTCCTTTGTAGGCTCTAAAGATCATTTTTATGACGTACATTGCATTGCAGGGTAAATATTCTTAAATTCTCAATTCTCCAGATGAATACTCCTTACTTGGAAATTACAGCTTTTAGAGGCACTACTTTGACCGTGGAGCCTTGCACTTACATCATAACACTAAAAATTAATGATAATGAATATGGAACACCTACCATACCATTTAATGTCACAACTCAATCCTGTATTGATGGGTGTCAAAATACTGTGTACACATTTTCCCACAGAGTTTTGTTAGTGCTCACTCAGAGCACACAGCTTGGGGAAATTTTAAAGTTAAAAAAAGAAAAATTAATTTAATTATTTATGTCACTCCTACATGTAGGCCTATTGTGTACTTTTTTTATGTGCACATGCACATATAGGCATGTGCACATAGCCCATAAAAGTGTCTATAATTTCCATTATTTTTTTACCAAATATTCCTCCGCCGACTTCCATTAATACCAGGGGAACCTCATTTAATTTAAACAACATCTGACAAGGCAATACAGCATTTATCTTTTAATTGCTGATTTTTTGCTGGACGAACTAAGACTACCGTCGACGGTGCCGTTTTCCAATCCGGGATCACCGAAATAAATTACGGCTAATAAAGCCGTGAGATTTGTGCAACCCTGAAGCTTAATTCTACCTTCAGAAAACCCAAAGGCTGCTTTATGCCTTGCCAGTGGGGGCCGCTTTCCCCTCAGGAGATTGTCAAAAAGTAATCGCTGCTAATTTCTTCTTTATGGTGTTCCCCTTGAGAACCATTTGCTTTAAACTGCCCCTTCAGCACGTTTTTTTTGTGGAATTTTTGCTAGAGGGTACACGACCATCGGCAATTAGGAAACGCGTTTATCTTACTTACTGCCGGCCGGTTGTATGTCTAGAGCTCCAAATGCTTTGTCTATTTACTGTCAAGCAGTATATTGGTCTTATGGATTGCATGACGTGTTACAGGGTTAATTAACTCATTTACTACAATGCCTAATTTAATTTTTTCTACTGTATTGGTTAAAAGCAGCAACTTTTACCCCCAACACCGTCTGCGAGTCATTGAAAAGCTTATCAGATTTTGGCATAATTGTAATTGCCTACGGATGGTCAAAACTATTTATTTTACCAGCCATGATTCCTATTGCATCTCGGCTGCTTTTCCTGTCAGAACACCATTGCTTCCGATTGCCTACGGCCGCTTTCCCCTGAATCCCAAAATCAATTGGGCTTTCCATTAGCCTTGAGGACGTCCACAGCATCATACAACAGCGAAGTTCCGGTTGACATCTTGTCATCCCGCCATGCACTGACCTGTTCCCACTGTCCGCATGGTTTTCTGTAGAGAGTTACATTCCGGTCATTGCGTTTGATTGGACTTTGGACCGCTTTTCCTTGCAGGAACCTAATTTCCTGCCTATTGCATGTGGAACTAAAGAGCTTTTTTCTGTCTCTGCCATTTTCCCAGCGGGCCCAAAGGCAAATGGGAGGTCAATGGATTTGATTATCACACTGCACCTCTGAACGTCATGAGACACTTGCCGTTGCATCCTATTGACCCTCGGCCCTTTTTAGGGGGGGTTTAAGAATGTTAGGTTTAAGTCTGACAAATGACAAAAAATCTTTTTTTCGGCAGTCCTAAAAGAATATGGGCTAAGCTGCACTCCTCGGAAAAAATCATGCCGAATTATTGCTGGCTAGGCAATTTACCTCACAACTGCTGGCAGTCCCAGCTGGATAATATGTCCAGGCCCGAGTTTATTTTCTTCCTCCTTTTTCGTGAGGCTGTTGCTAATCGGGTGTGCTGCAGTGTACGATATACGCGCCTGTTTGGTAACATGCATCCATGATTGATTTAAAAAATTAGTTGTTGTTGTCAACTTTTGCTACAGTACATTTAGCTATGCGTGAATGCGTGCGTACGGTTGGACTTGGACACGAAATTGAGAGAAAATCTAGTTACACCCTAAATCAGGTTGCAGATAACTGCCAGCTGTGCATTTTTTTCCCCTCAAATGGCCCCACCCCCAAAAAATAATAAAAGGGATATAGTAATCATCCCCATCAATCCTTCAACATACAGTTTATTCCACTGAGGCTGCCAAAATTCATAGGGTGGTGGCAATACTTAATTCTTTACCGCTGTAATCCCACAAATCCAATCCCCCTAGAGCCATTAGCCGGGTTAAATGTAAAACCCGGAATCGTCTATTACTGCTTAATTCTCCTCCTACACGCCACTACGATGGCGGCGAAATTTCCTAAAACACTGGCGCGAAACAGGACCCCTAGGCAGTAACATAATCCCTCCGATATAACAAGATCACTGTGTAATGCTGAATGGGATACTGCATCAACTTACAATATGTGTCGGACGCGTGTATTAATTTCTTTATAGAAGTGATTTTAGTAGGCCCTAATTCTACTAAAATCAACAAAAGATAGGCGGAGAGTTCAAACTCTTTAATGAGACCGAAATTCTCGGCCTTAGTGTAGGTCTAATAGTACTGCCTGAATCTCCCGAGATCTGATCACCAGCCCCGGCACTCACCTCAGCATCACCTCACCTTTCACTCCCCACCCTGAAAATATGATATCAATTTAGGCCGCTAACTAACTGCTGAATTTTTGTTTGGCTAACCCGTGACGTCTTGACACCCCTACCTCAAGCCGCATTACATGATGGCGAACGGTATTGTTGGTATCAGTACGACATGCTCTTATGAAACTTTGACAAGCTGTCTAAACCACTCATCTTCCTCGAAAACTGCCCGCATTTAACCCACGGTGATAGCTCCTAGCCTCACACCGCCATTCATCCCTGCCATTCATAAACTTTTCTGAGTAAAGCTGAGACAAGCTAATGAATGAGTTGACTCATTTGCAGTCGCTTGCAATCGTCCGAGTGTAGGAATGGATTTAGCCATGCAGACTAGACCGATACTAGTGAATTGATATTTCTCCCCGGGAAATAAAGTTAGGAGAATTTGTTTGTTTGCTCAAATAGTCACGATATTTTTTGCTCTGTTGTAAGTTCACAAAGTTCCACCTGAAGTTTTCGGACAACTACCAAAATTTTGCATTTCAAATATTATTGTTTTTTGGTAATTGTTGTTCCACAAGGTTCAACCAAAATTCTGTAATAAATACATCAACACAGGGAGAATTAAGCGAGTAGGGGATTCCGTGTTTTACAAACGCCGTATAATTACTCCTCATGATATCGCCAAAAAAATGGATTGCTGATAGTGGCAGCGGATTTAAAATGTGCCAGTGTTGTACTGTATTTTGCTATTCAAAACCACACAGCCATATTGTACTACTGCGTTCTTGCTCATCTCGAAAGTACATTCGCAAACGACAGCTGTCAACCGTGGCATATGATTTTTTTCGTTGCATTCCAGGTTTCAATTTTTCTCACCGAGTGTAGCTAGGAGCTAGTCCTTTCTTTTTGGTATTTTACCCCATTTGGATTGCAAATTTATGTATGGGTTCCCGTGTACCTTTACTTCTATTGTGTCGCAGAACGCGGCCGGATTCCGCAAGTTTTTTTTGGGACTCCGTCCCAAACTCCGGATTTCTAGTCCCAAATTTTCCAAAATAATAAGTGGAATCGATTGTGCATTAATGTTTTAACTGTCACCTCGACGGGAAGTACATATTAATACTAAAATTTTTAATAGGCATGCGTAAGGTTACACGTTCGTCATGCATTATCCTGCATCTTCTGCCTTCGCTTTTATCATTGTGGTCTTTCACATAGGCCGCTTGCATTATAAGGCATGATTGCAAACTGCAGTTCATTCTGGGGCAGCCCGTCCCCGTGTGGTACAAAACACTGGCCGACGTCCGCATAAAATCAAGTCTAACTGGCGACTTTCACTTTTAAATCCGTTCAATTTTTCATGCTAAGTATTCTGCGACCAACTCAACACCTCACAAGAAAGCACGAAGATGTGGTCACGGTTAAGCTCGTTGTGAGAACCACAGTTCATAAATCATGAATTTTGCATCCGATATCAAAAAACGTCTCGCTAGACCCTTTTGCACCTAACGAGGAAGAAAGATAAGAGCATCTTGCTTCGAACGGCGGCCTATAGTAAAATGAAAAATGATAAATCCAAGTGGCAAAATGAAAGGACCAAACAATAGTCGCCACCACTGTGAACAAGCAAGATGAATCGTGCAAGCTAAGTTTTACTGTCCGCGTCTTTTTTAAAAGTTTCTGACTTGGCACCGTTAGTACAGCTGCACTAGCCACTAGCTCATGCAAGTGCTAGCTGCCAGAAAATAATGCCCATACGAGTGTCGTATATACATCCAAATCACTGACAATGTCATATGCAGGCTATCATCATGCATGATTGCTTCATAATTAAATGGCATGCAAGTTGTAACAATAGAAATCAACAATGGCAATCCTTTAAAAAAATGCCTATAGAGATACAGCCCCATCATTCCAGTGCAGTCCTACTTTCTTAAGTCATAGTAATCACCTACTAATTAAGATAAAGAATTTTTGTTTTATTATTGGTGCCACCACCCTAGGTCCTATGAATCGGCAGCCTCAATAAAACCGCATCAGTGTTGAACCATGCGCATCCTGTGAAGGATGTGTTGGCAGAATATGAATTCATACCCCACCGAACTAGG
Source organism: Ophioderma brevispina (assembly GCA_023653785.1). Taxonomy (NCBI): domain Eukaryota; kingdom Metazoa; phylum Echinodermata; class Ophiuroidea; order Amphilepidida; family Ophiodermatidae; genus Ophioderma; species Ophioderma brevispina. The sequence continues at coordinate 56,660 of JAMKCH010017845.1, forward strand.
TTTAATACGTACGATTACAATAGCTTTGGTAAATGCCAATGCCATGGCAAAAAAATACTATGGCTGTGGTGTTATTAACCGTGGCATGTCATATATCATCATGACTGATTCTGAAACGTGGGGACCTCGATCACATCGAGACCCCGACCGATCGGGGCATCGCGAAATCATGTGCTGTAGTAACCAGTGTCCAGTTACTGCCCTAACATGTAAAATCCTTCAATGCATTTGTCTTGTTTCATGGTTGTAACAGTTCCCTACTAGCTTGAACAACGTACTTTTTTCAGCTTCCTTCAGACTTTTTTCAGTTGCCATTTCTGGCAATCACTGCAAAAATCATCAACCGTCATTCAAAGTACGCCAAGACTGGCTCTGATTGGCTAACTCTCCGACAAAACGCAACAAGGCATTCTCTTACACAGATGTGTAAGGACCCTAAATCATACGACAGCTGATTGAAAATACACAGCTGAAAGGGACTTGTACAGGCAGCCCGGGTTAATCACAGACAAGCTTGTTATGAAAATAGGAATACGTGAATGTTTTCAGCTCTGCTTTTTTTTGTGCCTGAATTTCCCATCGAATTTCCTTGTGGATGTGATGCATTTGTTCATCTCGTAAGTAGTCAGTAACAGCTTGTAATTGTACACAAAAATATACCATTCTAAGTTGTAGTCAACTTCAGTTTCAAGCTTTATTGTGCTCCTCAGTCTCATGCAGCCTCAGTAAGTATTCAAACAAAGCAGTGGAACTAGGCCAACTTGCTTTAATTCTACTAATATGAGCCTTTACTATTTATCACTAATCCCTCACATATGTCCAATGTACAAAGTATATGTTTAATAAACTGACAAGTTTTACAAGACGTAATTATAATGTAATAATTTGAATTAATAAGAAGCATTTACATCTTTTCTAAATTCTACTTTTCAAGGTTAAGCACCTGCACCATGCATGCATTCAAAATTATACAAAGTCCAAACTTCGCAAAGCCCCTGTTGTGAAAAGCTTGGCAGAAGTTTGCAGAATCATGCATACAGTATACTGCTTGCAAAAAAAATTGCTTGCAAAATGTTGTGGTTCTTGCGAATGTGCCGCTTGCAACATCGTGTGCTTGCAAATGTTCGCGCATGCTTGCAACTTGTGTAAATCGCTTGCAAATGTTTGCACATGCTTGCGAATGTTCCTGCATGCTTGCAAAAGCTTCAAGATGTATGTATTGCCTGTGCAATGCTTGTGCAATCATTCGCAAGTATGCCTGGCTTGCTGCAAACTCGCGCAAGCTTGCTGCAAGCATGTAGCAAGCTTGTGTCAAGCACATTTTAGCAATGCATTATCCGTCAATGGGGAGCTCCATCCCCTACAACTTTTCTACTTCATATTGACCAAAAACCAATTGCCTAACCCATTTTGTCTAAACACGGTCTAATGCCACATAGCTAATATTCCCCCCATGTTATATATTGTCATTTGATCTAATAACCATTGGTCTAATTGGCCATTTTGTCTACAACATTTCGTCTAATACCCAACATGTTTATTTGCACTTCGGCTAATATCATTTTGTCTATACCCATTTAGTCTAAGAACCAGTTCGGCTAATTCATTTGCTATACCCTTTAGTCTTAATAAACCAGTTGGTATAATAACCTAAACCCATTTTGTTTATCTATTTTGTCTAATCATCATTTTGACTAATAACCATTTAGTATAAACGCCATTTTGTTTAAATCGATTCGTCAATGATCAGTTGTCTAACAAACCCATTTTGGGAAATGACCAGTTGCTTCGAAATAACCATTTAGTTTTTAAACATAACAATTACATTTTCCTATATTAGTTATAATTAAAGGCCACCAATGGCATATAAAAATATTCAGGACATGCAAAGGACCCTTACTGAAATTCACTTCCACAATTTGAAAACAATCTTGGATTGTTTACATTCCATAAAAAAAAACATAGTAAAAACGCAAGAGGGGTGGGTGCGTCCGGTGGAATTCAGCCACGGAAAATCAATGTGTTGGCATCCTTGCCAGAAATTACAGTGTATCATATCGTTTTGTGACCATTCAAAAGAGATTGAGACCGGGATGATGGCCACTAATGTCAGCATCCTTGGTGAGAAGTGAAGCTTAAAGAAAATAATAGCCTTTCCCTTTTTTACAAAATATAAATACCATATATTTTTAAATTTGTGTAAGGGTCCATTTCAATATGTCTGAATAATTTTTTTCTTGCAGGTCCATTTAACGAGGGGGTACCTTGATGTGTATTAGTCCACTCAATCTAGAAAACTACAGGTAACCCTGGACAAAATTGAACAGAAGTTTTTCTTGCGTAATAAGCAGAAAGGATCTCTCTCAAAAACTATCAAAAGGTAGAAAAAGGGAAGAATGAAAGACATGATAATTTGCATTTACATTGAAACTGATGCACATATTTGTGAGGTCGTGCAAGCTTGTTGCGAGCACGTAACAAGCTCGTTGCAAGCGCATTGTGAGCTTAATTACGAGTTATTACGACCACTTTACAAGCTAAAACAATCACTCTGTGAGCTAACACGAGCGCGTATTTGAACAGAACGAGCACTTAACGAGCTCCCAATGTGAGCAGCAAGTGCGAGCTTGTGCAGCTCACACACAATTTAGAGCACTCGTATGTGCTTGAGCGAGATTAGCTGCGCGCCAGCTTCAGAGCTCTATTGGAACAGAACGAGCACCCACGAGCTCCAATGTGTGCACGCGCAAGCTTTGTGCCGGCTCACGTACTATAAAGAGCTCGTATGTGCTTGCGTGCGCTTGCCTGTGCAAGCTCAGCTGCATGATCAAAATCAGTGCATGGCATTGGTGACACATATGAAAAAAATAAAAAATGAGGTCTTGGAGTTAAATTGTAAATTTTCCCAAAAATAAGCCCTATGGTCTTGGGTGACTGTGATAACATTTTCAGAGTAGAAGGGTTTTTGTTAATTTGTAACTCTGCTGGAAAATGGGATTTAACAGCCTATATCAATATGTCACTCCAAAATTGTCCCACTACATGTATGCTATAACAGCTAGATGCTTATGTGACAAAAATGGAAAGGACAATATTATGAAGAGGAAGACCCATACCTGCAATACCGAGCTGTGAAATAAGGAAATGATACATTTAAATAACCTGCATGATTTTAATCCCATTCAAAACTAAATTGTCCAACTTAATAATCAGGTATGCCCCTTTAAAACCAAATTGTTACAAACTTTATAAGTACTAAACACTGGGATGCAGCACACTCAAATATCCCAAAATCTTTTTTGTGGATCGATCAGGCCCTAAACGATACAGTATATAAAATTAACCAAAAATCGGGTAAATCCCTTTAATGCCAAATTTTCTACCATTGATAATTTTGTACACTTTAATTAGCACTTTCAAAACTTTTGTATCTTGAGTATAATGGCATGGATATTTATGTGTATTTTCGGCAATTGTAATGAAACTCATGCTACAAATTCAATTATTGAATAAAATCAGGTAATCCACTTTAAAATGAAATGACAGTCGGCATAACAGTCACAGTTAGCACCTTCAATTCGTGAATGCAATTAGAAACCTAGCGGGGGGGATCCCGCAGGGGGGGGGAGGTGCCCATCACAATGCAGAAAAATTTATTGAGAGACCAAAATTTGATCCTAATTGTGTCAAAAGTTTCCCTGTAAACTGATATCTGAGTGATAATATTCTCCCCCAAATAAACTTTTAATTCTGCTAATAATCTGCTTCATGGACATCTGTCTTATTTCAAGCCACATGTCCTAGAATATATTATTTTACTAAATTACCCACAACTACACTTACATGTTTTGTCTTCCTCCAAGAGATGATGAACTTTGACCTCCCACAATGCATTTCAGCACTCACTGTCTTGTGCGCATATGCTCGCAAACCTGCAAGCTAAAGTTTGTACTGCTCGCAACTTGCGAGCATGCATTCACCACTGCTAAGTACGTGCTTGAGCTGCAAGCTTGCACGCCATAAATTTTAAATTGTGAGCATATTGCCCCCCTCGTACCGGAACCAGCCCTTGTCACCCGCCTCGCGAGCTTGTGCATGTCCGCAGAAGTTCATCCACCTGACACTCTGCGGGGTGCAAATGTCAGTCTCTTGGATCTCCACAGTTAGATTGCCAACACAGACCCCGCCAGTGCAGACCGGCCACATTGTCGGGCGATCACATTTATTGCTAAGGCGACCTGAATCCTCCTATGTGGACCGTATACGCCAACCCCATAGGCTTCGACAAAGTATATGAGCTAATAAATGCATGTTAGGGAGATTTTCCATTTCTCTGTTAGTTTGGAACATGTTTGCATGGATAGTTTCCTTGCCCAAGGTGGTAGCACTTCCCATTGTAATAAAAGGGGAAAGTGATGGGTCATTGTTCAAGATGGCCGCAAAACATTAATTTTGCATCTAATAGAGGAATTGTCGGACGGCAATGTGATGGGGCGATCTTTATATAGCAAATATTATTAAGAGTATTAATCAAAACACATGGTGTTCATAACTAGTGCCCGGGGGGGCACTCCCTAGCGACGTGTGGGTATATGTGCCTCGGCCAGGTGACAAATAGGTCCTTTCCCGAGTCATTTCAGATAAAATGTACCCCAAAATACGGGTCATTCGGTACACAAGGCTTAAGAAGGGGGGCCAATGATTTTAAAACCTGAAGTTAAAAAAGTACGTGCCTCTTTTTCAAGTTCAAATGCCAGAAAAAGTGGATAGCAGGAAAGAAGAAAATGGGGGTCATTGAGTATGTGGACAACATTATAAAGGGGGCCATTTGGTAATAGCCTGGGTAATAGGTAGGACTGCAGCATAAAAGGCGGTCAACCATTCTAGACGTCACCAAGTCAGCATCTCACAGCTCTTGACTACGCAGCTCTAACACGGGATGTGATATGGGCTGCACAAGATACTACAAAGCATCATTTGAGAATGATGCAGCTTAAAGTCAGCTACTCTAAATGCCAAAGATAACGGAATGGACTACCGAACCGTCAATGAGGGAAGAGAACCATCAACTTACCTGCACTACACACGGTACCCATCTCAAAAAGTTAGACATCAAGTACCTCGGTCCTATGTTGGACAGCAAGAAGACTCAAGAGTTAAGGGCCATGGCTTGATCGCTAATGCATCGTCCCCTACTCCAAGATTTTACCGAAGTGGTAAATTTTGGTATTTGAAGAAGTACTATTTTTCTCATTACCCTGTGAAAAATTAGGCTAAAGGATATTTGGTTTGGAAGTTATGAGCCAAATGTACCCCAATTTGGTCGATCCGTTAATTGATGTTACCACACATAGGGGCTAAGAAAATCATGTTTTAGCTCTCAAATGAAAATGGGATGATGGCAATAATGTCAGCATCCTTGGTTGAGACGGAAGCTTAAGAAAATAATAGTTCTTTTCCCCTTTTTTACAAATTATACAATACCATATTATTTTTAATTTGGGTAAGGGTCCATTTCAATAGTCTAATTAAAAATTTTTTTCTTGCCGGTCCATTTAACGAGGTACCTTGATGTGTGTAGTCCACTCAATCTATGAAAAATACTAGACACTGGACAAAATTGCTACAGAAGTTTTCTGCTGTAACTAGCAGGAAAAGATCTCTCAAACAACATATCAAAAAGGTAGAAAAAGGGAAAGGATGGCAAGACATGATAATTTGATTTCCTATGAAAAAATGATGCACATATTTGTGAGCTCGTTGCAAAGCTTGTTGCAAGCTTGTTGAAAGCACGTAACAAGCTCGTTGCAAGCACCTTGTGGGCTTATTACGATCTATTACGGACCACTTTACCCCCCAAAGCTAAAACAATCACTTGTGAGCTGACACGAGCGCGTATTGGAACAGAACGAGCACTTACTAGCTCCCAATGTGAGCACGTGCGAGCTTGTGCCAGCTCACATTACAATAGAGCTCGTATGTGCTTGCGCGAGATTAGCTGCGCGCTGCCCACGCGCTGTATTGGAACAGAAAGAGCAACCCACAGAGCTCCCATGTGTGCCCGCGCAAAGCTTGTGCCAGCTCACATATTAAAGAGCTCGTATGTGCTTGCGTGAGCTTGCCTGTGCAAGCTCAGCTGCATGATAAATCAGTCATGGCATTGGTGACACCTATGAAAAAAATAAAAAATGAGGTCTTGAAGTTAAACTGTAAATTTTCCCAAAAATAAGCCCTATGGTCTTGGGTGACTGTGATAACATTTTCAGAGTAGAAGGGTTTTTGTTAATTTGTAACTCTGCTGGAAAATGGGATTTAACAGCCTATATCAATATGTCACTCCAAAATTGTCCCACTACATGTATGCTATAACAGCTAGATGCTTATGTGACAAAAATGGAAAGGACAATATTATGAAGAGGAAGACCCATACCTGCAATACCGAGCTGTGAAATAAGGAAATGATACATTTAAATAACCTGCATGATTTTAATCCCATTCAAAACTAAATTGTCCAACTTAATAATCAGGTATGCCCCTTTAAAACCAAATTGTTACAAACTTTATAAGTACTAAACACTGGGATGCAGCACACTCAAATATCCCAAAATCTTTTTTTGTGGATCGATCAGGCCCTAAACGATACAGTATATAAAATTAACCAAAAATCGGGTAAATCCCTTTAATGCCAAATTTTCTACCATTGATAATTTTGTACACTTTAATTAGCACTTTCAAAACTTTTGTATCTTGAGTATAATGGCATGGATATTTATGTGTATTTTCGGCAATTGTAATGAAACTCATGCTACAAATTCAATTATTGAATAAAATCAGGTAATCCACTTTAAAATGAAATGACAGTCGGCATAACAGTCACAGTTAGCACCTTCAATTCGTGAATGCAATTAGAAACCTAGCGGGGGGGATCCCGCAGGGGGGGGGAGGTGCCCATCACAATGCAGAAAAATTTATTGAGAGACCAAAATTTGATCCTAATTGTGTCAAAAGTTTCCCTGTAAACTGATATCTGAGTGATAATATTCTCCCCCAAATAAACTTTTAATTCTGCTAATAATCTGCTTCATGGACATCTGTCTTATTTCAAGCCACATGTCCTAGAATATATTATTTTACTAAATTACCCACAACTACACTTACATGTTTTGTCTTCCTCCAAGAGATGATGAACTTTGACCTCCCACAATGCATTTCAGCACTCACTGTCTTGTGCGCATATGCTCGCAAACCTGCAAGCTAAAGTTTGTACTGCTCGCAACTTGCGAGCATGCATTCACCACTGCTAAGTACGTGCTTGAGCTGCAAGCTTGCACGCCATAAATTTTAAATTGTGAGCATATTGCCCCCCTCGTACCGGAACCAGCCCTTGTCACCCGCCTCGCGAGCTTGTGCATGTCCGCAGAAGTTCATCCACCTGACACTCTGCGGGGTGCAAATGTCAGTCTCTTGGATCTCCACAGTTAGATTGCCAACACAGACCCCGCCAGTGCAGACCGGCCACATTGTCGGGCGATCACATTTATTGCTAAGGCGACCTGAATCCTCCTATGTGGACCGTATACGCCAACCCCATAGGCTTCGACAAAGTATATGAGCTAATAAATGCATGTTAGGGAGATTTTCCATTTCTCTGTTAGTTTGGAACATGTTTGCATGGATAGTTTCCTTGCCCAAGGTGGTAGCACTTCCCATTGTAATAAAAGGGGAAAGTGATGGTCATTGTTCAAGATGGCCGCAAAACATTAATTTTGCATCTAATAGAGGAATTGTCGGACGGCAATGTGATGGGGCGATCTTTATATAGCAAATATTATTAAGAGTATTAATCAAAACACATGGTGTTCATAACTAGTGCCCGGGGGGGGCACTCCCTAGCGACGTGTGGGTATATGTGCCTCGGCCAGGTGACAAATAGGTCCTTTCCCGAGTCATTTCAGATAAATGTACCCCAAAATACGGGGTCATTCGGTACACAAGGCTTAAGAAGGGGGCCAATGATTTTAAAACCTGAAGTTAAAAAAGTACGTGCCTCTTTTTCAAGTTCAAATGCCAGAAAAAGTGGATAGCAGGAAAGAAGAAAATGGGGGTCATTGAGTATGTGGACAACATTATAAAGGGGGCCATTTGGTAATAGCCTGGGGTAATAGGTAGGACTGCAGCATAAAAGGCGGTCAACCATTCTAGACGTCACCAAGTCAGCATCTCACAGCTCTTGACTACGCAGCTCTAACACGGGATGTGATATGGGCTGCACAAGATACTACAAAGCATCATTTGAGAATGATGCAGCTTAAAGTCAGCTACTCTAAATGCCAAAGATAACGGAATGGACTACCGAACCGTCAATGAGGAAGAGAACCATCAACTTACCTGCACTACACACGGTACCCATCTCAAAAAGGTTAGACCTCAAGTACCTCGGGTCCTATGTTGGACAGCAAGAAAGACTCAAGAGTTAAGGGCCATGGCTTGATCGCTAATAGCATCGTCCCCATACTCCAAGATTTTACCGGAAGTGGTCAACATTTTGGTATTTGAAGAAAGCTACTATTTTTCTCATTTACCCTGTGAAACCTTAGGGCTAAAGGATATTTGGTTTGGAAGTTATGAGCCAAAATGTACCCCAATTTGGTCGACCGATATTGATTTTACACACATAGGGCTAAGAAAATCATGTTTTAGCTCTCAAATGAAAATGGGTTGAAATATCAGCGCAAAACTCTACAGATGGTGTTTAGGGGTGAAGACTATTCTATAAGATGAAAACTTTATTACTTAAATCGGGTCGTCCCCTTTTAATATATTGTATAATAGCCAAAATATAGGCAAAAATGGCACATAGGTTTTATGCAAATTAACATGTCTTACCATGCTTCCTTTTTTTCTACCTTTTTGACATGTTGTTCGGGAGGGTTTGTACAACTTTCTGTAGCAATTTTGTCCAGGTCATACCGTAGATTGAGTGGACTATATTACACAAAGCAGTGGTAACGTTACCTGTTGTGGAGATTCCTCAAAATATTCCTTACCCTTCAGTCGCTAAACTAAAAAAAAAGTTTGAAAACAATTCGAACTGCCAATTGGCATGATTGTGAGCAACATTCTGCATTTTCATTCAGACTTTGGAATAAAATTGACGATGTTATAAAGAGTAATTGAAATTGCTTTGTTCATCCAAAATTTGGTTAAAAAAGAGTTGTTGTGTTCGTCAGAAACTTTATTTCCTAAAACTGCCAATTTGTTAAATAGAGAAATTATTAAAACTCATGTTTAATAAAAGTTAAAATAAAAGATGTAAATAAATAAAAGATACACAAAGCAGAAAATGTGGTACCTGTTTCACTCGGAAATCAAGTTTACTGAACATGTGAAAATTCACCCTGGTTTACAAACCATTTCATGACAAGATGTTGTAAATATTTCACACACAAATCAAATTATTAATTGCACGTGAAAATTCACACTGGTAACAAACCATTTCACTGCAGAATGTGTGAAAGTTAGCCCAAACGCAATGAAAATCATACTGGTGGAAATCATTTCAATGCTCTGATTGTTTACAAATCACAAGGAAATCAACGTCAAAAGTTTTAAGCGAACATATGTAAATTCCCACTGGTGACAAAAAACCATTTCTTTGCACTTAAAGGACTCTCAATTATTTGCTTAATCAGAAAATTAAATAGTGTCGGATTTTTTGTTAGTCTGTTAACAGGATAGGTAATAGATAGACGTGGACTATCAATCCTTATGGATCTTATGTGTCCATCTCCAAGGTAGGCGACTATCATTCTGGAAATTAATCTTCTCTCAGGACTATAAGCCCTAAGGAATTGTCCAAATCCGACTTGGACTATATAATAAGCCTTAAATGGACGGGAGGAGATTTTTAGGATACGAATTTCCAGTGGCATTAACCAGCTTTTTTTTTGGGGGGGGGGGGCAAAGGGGGAATTTATATTTTCAGAGGGGCAGCAATATTAAAGTATAGGCCTATGTGTTTGTCACTGTAAATTGACACGTGTGCAGAAAATCAGTAATTTTCAAGGGGGAAGATTCACCACAGGGGGTGCAGCTTCCCCCCTCTGGTTACGCCACTGAAATTTCTCTAAAATTACCACTGATCGGTTGTTAGACCACCTACGAGAACATTTCGAAGGTTGGTGGACCAACAAGTACAAAAGAAACCGCAAACTTTGTTGATCTTGCTTGCTATCGTAATCGTTCCTATAGAAAAATCCATGCACGACCAGAAAATACTAAATCAATCATTTTATTATAAAGACGGCGCATTCGGCTTATTCACTTCAAAAACCTAGGAAATTTTGGAAGGTTGCTTAACATCCAAAGTACACCTAGTGTTGTGGAGTAGCAAACGTTTGAACATGATTGTTGTAATTTATTCGGTAACTCAGATTCGGCTTGTTGCGTTTATCGTCCCCCTCCCTCAAACAGAAAATGGTTTCAAAGTAAGACAGTTCCTGAATGAGTTTGAAACTTTTGTTAATGGTTGGAACTAGTACATCTTTGTAAAAACACAATATTTGAGTTGACTTTAATGTCCATGTGGATGTACCTCAAATATGACGCGGCTGCCTGCGTGTTGAGGACCAATTAACTCGAGGGACGCATCAGTACATAAAAACGGCCATAATACAAAAAGGGGCCTACTTTGGGGGGACTTGGTGATAGCTCGACCTGAAGAAAAGAAAGTGTATCAACGAATGCCAAGTTCTACCAAGCCGGGTTCATCATAATGTTTATTGCTTGGGTCATAATTGAACAAGCCTCGGCCTGGCAAAGTCCAAAAAAAATGAGGTTAGAAATATCAAGAGCATGGACAAAGTAGCTTTTGCCTCTGATCTTTCATCACGCCTCAGTGATCTGGACCTTGGCGAAACCTCAGTTGACGGGATGCTTGGGAGTTTTGACACAGCCATTTGTAATGTGTTGGACACTCACGCACCTTCCCAGCTGCGGTCTCGCAGTAAAAGGTCCACATCACCCTGGTATAATGAAGAGATCAATAATGCCAGGTGTCAGCATAGAAAGTGTGAAAGAAAATGGCTTAAAACCAAATGGCCTAATAGTATGGGACAGTGTGTCGTTTGTTGGCTTTTTTGCTACAATGGTCCCAGGAATCCAAATCAAATTGTTACAATTTTTTTATCCCTTCCGTTTGGCAGCCATCTTGGATTTCGTACTGGCCGCCATTTTCAACATATTTTGCTCAATATCTGGACTTCTGAGCAACATAGAAGGTTCAAATTCGTAGCAATACCCATGTTTGTGATGTCAAGGAACACAAATATTACATCCGAAAAGTCACAGATTGTTTCCTTCCGGCGGTCATCTTGAATTTCAAAATGGCCACCATTTTTCCTATATACTTCGCCCAATATCTGGACTTCTGAGCAACATAAAGGCTCCATTTGGTGGCAATACCCATGTTTGTGATGTCAAGGAACACATATTACCCGGTACATTCAGAAAGTCGTAGATTGTTTCCTTCAGGTGGCCATCTTGAATTTCAAAATGGTAGCCGAGCGGTCTAAGGCGCTGAATCGTCGGCAGGTATATAAGATCGATCGAGCGACCCTGGTTGGAGCCCCGTGAGAGTCGGGTTTCTTGGTCATACTCAAAGAGTTCCTATAAGGTCGGAAATCGCATAATTGCATAAGTGTGATTATGGAATTTTTCCTCGCTCCCACCCATTGCATAGAGTGTGCACCCGTTTGAAGTGGGTGACCGGCGCCTCATGGTCCGGATAGTCATGTAAAGCTGTTGGTCCCGTGTGTCAGAGGAGTCAATTCTGAGCACGTAAAAAGTTGCAGACCTCATTGATAAGAGTAGGGGGTCATTCCGGGTCTGTTACCAGAACTTATCACTCTAACTCTTAAGTACCAGAGTCCCTTCCAACCCGCACTGGGCCAGCATGGAGGGGTAGGCCTTAATCCAACATGGTAACATATTGAGGCTTTCGTCCTGCAGTGGACTGACATAGCAGCTGATGATGAATGGATGATCTTCGCCCAATATCTGGACTTCAGAGCAACATAAAAGACTTCATTTTGTGGCAATACCCATGTTTGTGATGTTATTGAAATTGATGTTGCGGCAGAGTGTCACCGTGAAAGACAAAGGTTAAGGGACCATCCCCACCAGAAAAGGGTGCTGGAAGCCTGGCGAATCCCAGCTACTATTTAGCTAATTGACAAGCTGATTTTTTACAACGTAGCACAAGGGTTAAATAGCCCCGGGAGGTCTGTGCTTCCTGAGTCAACATTGGTCTCTACTAATTCAGATGATGGATTGGTCCTATTGACAAAAGATGCATAGACAACTTTGTTAAACGTAATGCTGCTTTCATCATCAGCACATACAACATCCAGACACTATCAACAACAGCCAAGAAAGAACTTGTACATGAAGCACAACTGTATGATATTGATGTCATCTGCATACCGTAGTGTGCACAGCAAACATCTACTACAGGAGAATATCCATGGCTATGCACTTATTACAGATTCTGCCTGGAAGAATAAAAATGCAGCTACAGGAGGTGGTAGGGGGTTCTTTGTCACCAAAGGCTCTCAAGTCACGTGCCAGCCTTGTCAGTTGTAATGAGCGCATCCTGATGCTTACACTGATGGGTAATCCTGAAACAACAGTCATTTGCTGCTACCATCCAGATGAAACTGTCTCTCGCTTTTACCATGGACTGTCCACTGCCACCGGTGCAGTTCCAGCCCATAATCTTCTGTGCATCCCTGGAGATTGCGGTGCTAGACTTGGGCCTGGGAACACGCTGTTCGCGTGCAGAGGCGGGTCCAGCGGAGGTGTGGTGTGCGTGAGGGACTTCGTGAAACAGTTTAGTCTTGTTGCCACTGGCAACAAACTCCAAAATCAAGCAAGTAGACTGTGGACATACCATCGCCCAAATGGAGAATGTGTCCAGCTGGACTACATTCTGATCAGAGAGGGGTGAATTAACAGCATTTAGAACACAAGAGCCAACAACACTTTTGAACTTTTGAAACTGTTAAGTCTGATCATAGAATAGTCTCTTGCAGGAGCAGGATAACTTACCGTTAGAGTAAACCCCCTCCTAGAGATTCCATGAAACAATTGACTGGAGAAAGGTAGGGGGAGATACAAAGCTCTGCGAGCAGTATACTGTAGCAGTATATAACAGGTTCAACACTTGTTGATGAGCTTGAAGATTAGAACCCCAGCACAGTATGTGAAGCCGTCACTTCAGCCAACAAAAAATGCACTGGAGATGCTACCTAGGAGGAAGAAGAAGACTACTGCCTTTGCCTCAAATGACAAGTCATCAAAGCCAGAGAAAAACTGAAGTCTGCAGCCAAAAAGCACCGTACTAAATCCACCAGAAGCTCCAAGCAGAACCTTGATGCCGCTAAGGCTGCACTTGACGATGCTTACACCGTGGTGCTTGAGGAGCATGTTAAGTCCAAGGCTGAAGCACTTGACACCCTACATCTCAAATACAAACATGCTGATGCCTGGGAGGCACTGATGGAGCTGACTTATAAGAAAGCTACTCCACCTATAACGATCAAAGGTGAAACAACTGAAGAGCGCCTCGACACATGGTTTCAGCACTTCAGTTCTCTACTTGGCAAACCAGTTCAGAATAACACTAACCTTGATGAACCTTTCTTCAATCACAAGATAGCAGACGCCCTTCCTATCAAGACTGATGGACCTTTCACTGACTATAGAGGATCTTCTGATCTGCCTGAAGAAACTGAACAACACCAAGACACCTGGTCCCGACAACATTCCTGCAGTAATCCACTTTTCATGATCAACTGTTGGAATTTTGTAACAACAGCTGCATGGGGAACAAACCAGCTGCCTTATTATATTAAAACCCTAACAACACTGAGTGCTACAAAATACTACGAGCTGACCTGAGACGAGTATAACTATTCGTCTCAGCTACAAGAAAAAGGAAAAAAAAAACACAGAAAGAAGTGAAAAAAGAGGGTGCATTTTCTCCACTCAGTGCAGTAGTATTTTGTAGTATTTGGTACTGTATGGTAAAACCTAGTCTCGTCCGTTAGGGTTAATATCGTTCATCACTCCTCTACCAAAGAAAGGTGACCTACATCAACCCCAAAACTACAGAGGAATCACACTGTCACCACTGCCACTGGCCTCTAAGATCGATCTACAACTCAATGCCGCTCAACAGAATCGTTTCTCACATAGATCCCATTCTCAGACGAAACCAGAATGGTTTCCGTAAAAGCAGATCAACACTAACTACCTCAGATACTTGCCCTCAGAAGGATCATAGAAGAGTTGAGAATTTCCAAGAGAAAGCTTCAATTGTGTTTGTAGATTTTTCCAAGGCTTTTGACAGTGTCAACAGAGATATAATGCTGCATATTCTTACCAACTATGGTGTCCCAGACGAGACTGTCAAAGCAATTGCCATCTTGTATGATAACCCATCTAGCTGGCGCTTTATGCAGATCATGGATAGGCCCACAAAGGGGTTCCTAACAACTACTGGAATCCTCCAGGAGATACTCTTGCTCCCTATCTCTTTGCAATCGTGGTTGATTACATCCTAAGACAGTCTTGACATCATGAACAACAAGGTACTCACCATCAAACCCAAGGGTTCGACACGTCGTCACCAAAGTCAGCATCTCATAGACCTTGACTGCGCAGATGATATAGCTCTAACAGCCGGTCTGATATGTGCTGCACAAGATCTACTAATATTACTTGAGAATGCTACAGACAAAGTCGGCCTATATCTAAATGCCAAGAAGATGGAATATATGACCGTCAATGAGGAAGATAATCATCAACCTATCTGCACTACAGACGGTACCCAACTCAAAGAGGTCAGGGATTTCAAGTACCTGGGGTCCTATGTGGCCGACAGCAAAAAAGACTTCCTGTCACACAAAGGACAAGCTTGGAATGCCTGCCAAAAATACACCACCTATGGCAATCTGGTATCTCCAATTCAACCAAGCTGAAATTCTTTAGAGCCTGTGAAGAGAGAGTATCATGTTATATGGATCTGAGACCTGGACCATGAAGAAAGAGCTACAGGATAAACTGGATGGCACCTACACCAGGCTTCTTATGCGAGTACAAAACCTATCCTGGCGTGACCACTTGACCAAAGCACAGATATGTGGAGTTATCCCTCCAATCTCATCTTCTTTGCCCAATGCCGAGCACGATTTGCCGGTGTAAAGAAACTGAGTGTCCCCCATGAGAGAGTGTTCTAGCTACCATATCAACATGTACGGAATAAACCGTGATCTTGTAGACGAGGTCATTTGGGTACAGTGCTGAAACAAATGATGCATAGAGCACTCAATGGAGAACACAATAGACAGATGGGTGGTAGGACACTCAGTCACACGGACACTGTAGTATATGACACCGGTCACTGTTATCGTGCGATTGATCAAGTAGTCTCGGACATCACATGTTGGAGGTTATCATGCCCAAACAGGGGTCGTCGCCCCTTTAACTACACTGATGTGATTGCTCGAGACATGCAGCAGGATCCATCTGACATCCCCAACTTAATGACGGACAGGGATATTTGGCGCTACATGGTGAACACATCTCAGCTGCGGCTGCTAGATAGAGAGTTGTGGATATTGGTTTCAATATTTGAAATTGCACTGGAACATATGGACAGCAATAACATTGAAACCTATATACAAAACTTATTAAAACACCCAGAGCTATGGCTCTCCCTGGATTCCATGATTTAAGTGGTTCGGGTGAAGTATATGGAAAAAAATAGTAGCCATTTTGGAATTAAAGATGGCTGTCAGAAGGAAACAATTGGCGACTTTCTGGATGTAATATTCCTTGACATCACAAACATGAGTATTTTCCACCAAATGGAGCCTTCTATATTGCCCAGAAATCCAGACATGAGCGACGTATACGTTAAAATGGCAGCCATTTTGAAATTCAAGATGGCTGCCAGAAGGAAACAATTGGCGACTTTCTGGATGTGATAGTTGTGTTCCTTGACATCACAAACATGGGTATTGTCATCAATTTGAGCCTTCTATGTTGCTCAGAAGTCGAGATATTGGCGAAGTATATGTTAAAAATGGCGGTCATTTTGAAATTAAAGATGGCCGCCTGAGGGAAACAATCTGTGATTTTTTGGATGTAATATTTGCATTCACTGACATCACAAACATGGGTTTAACCACCAGCTTGAGCCTTCTATGTTGATCAAAAGTGCAGATAGAGAGCAAAATATGTTTAAAATGGCGGCCATTTTGAATTTCAAGATGACCTCCTGAAGGAAACTATCTGCGACTTTCTGGATGTGATAGTTGTGTTCCTTGACATCACAAACATAGATAATGCCACCAATTGAGCCTTCTATGTTGCTCAGAAGTCCAGATATAGAGCAAAATATGTTGAAAATGGCAGCCATTTTGAAAGCCAAGATGGCCGCCAAACGGAAGGGATAAATGGTAACAATTTGATTTGGATTCCTCGGACCCCCGGGGGGCACTCACCTATGAAATGGATATGGGTGTAAGGCTTCCAAACCCTGGGGCATCGCGTTGACAGAGGACCTGAACAATAACATGGGGTCTTGGGTGAGGAGACAGCCAAAAATCCCCATATTAAGGGCTTTCCGAGTGAACAAATTGGCAAAATTTCTTTAAAAATGGGTCTTTGGGTGAGATTTTACAAATTTCTAAAACTAAATGTGAAGTTTCGGGGTCAAAAAATTTCTCCAAAAAACGGAGGTCTTTAGGTGACAGTGGTTAAAAGTCACAAAATATGGGGGTCTTGGGTTGTGATTTGTTTTTTTAAATCTGTGGTCTTGGGGGGAAAAAGATGCTGAAAAGGGGGGTCTGACAGCCTTACATACGCGTGGCTTCCAAGATGGGCGGGCCCCCCCACCCCCCGGGCTCGGACCATTAATCTAAATTTTAAGACACAAAATTCCAATTGTGCAAAAAAGCTCAATACATCTCAAAAAACCCTCAAACACACCGCCCCATACTGTAATGACCATGGCCAGTATATTGAACAGACTAGGAACCAAAGGTAACACAATTCAACCTGCCTAGGAACAGTACTTTCAGACAACTCAATAAATCGGACTGTAAAATATGTTTAAAACCTTGGAAAAAGGTTGAACAAGACAGGTAACGGTATTTAGTGGGTATGAACATACGGCAAAGATAAATGAAATATCCCTAAATAAAAGTACCAGATGGTTTTCATGACCATTGGAGTATTCAAATCCAGATTATTCCGGACAAATGTACACCAACGTACTCAATCTTGGAAGCTACCATGTTTCTTCACTGTGGTATATTTACAACAACGCCGCATGCAATACCGACAACCGAAGCCAGCGAAATATATCACGTGACTTCAGCAAAGTTTGCCAACAAGCCTCGTCCTTGTGAACTCCGTTGAGCACACAAAGGATACGAGCGAAGTTCGTTAGAAATTTTTATTGCAAACAAAATACACTTTTAAAACCTCAGTGATTTGAGGAAAAATGTAAAGAGGGGTGTTTTAGATATCATTGTGATTAACAAAAGTTTTAGTTGACGTAAACACCACAATCCATGAAAACGTGGTCATTTTAAAAGGGGTCGCGTAATATTTATAGTTTTATCGCACGTTCGCACTTTACACACAGTGAGTATAAACAAAGACGCGTGGTAGGAGTCTAGAAGGTCAATCGCCCGGGGGGGGGGGGGGGGTACTCAGTGGAAAGGGGTAGGTACATATTGGCCGCCGATATGGGTCACATTTTCACGCCTTACTATAACAATGGGTGTTTTTCACACCAGGCTATACTATAAAGATGGGTCACTTTTTGAGGTCATTGGCTACTATAGAAATGGGTCCATTTTTCAATTTTTGGTCGCATTTCTACTGAAAAGGGCGATTTTTCTGATTTTCGATCAAATCACAACGAAAATGTGTTGATTAGATATTTTTTTTTTTGGAAGACTTTGTTACTATGGAAAAAATGAGCGATATTTGTGATAAGATTACTCTGACAAATGGTGCGACATTTCAAAGCCCAACTATATAAATGGGTCGAAATTGCGGAACCAAATTATATAAATGGGTAATGTTTGTACAATTTGGTAAACGTATAAACATGGGCGATTTTTTTACCTGGGGGCACGCACAACCCGTACCCAATTGGGTCAAGTACTTCCCCCCCCCCAGGTCAATCGCACGAACATGCTAGCCACGCTATTTTGGAAGCAATTTTGTGCAAAAACACCGTGTTGATACGCGGAAGGTCAAATTTCTGAACAAACCACTGGCCTGACGATGTTCTTGGATATCTAAGGATCATTTTATATTGAGTTTGCTTGGCGAAATCAACGAGAAAGTGCATTTTCCGGTGCCCGTAAGTTTTCGTTGTATGGGCTTGGGGCGTAAACATCTAAGCGTCCACCAGTGAGCTCGTTGATTCAAGATGGACGTGCTAAATCTGTGGTGCGGAGTAAGGTCATATTCGAAACCCACTAATGCGCGGTTCAGCAATCTACGTACTTTTCAATGTACCGAGTAGCGCTTCCTTGTCTGATGTAGAGTTCCCTAATTTTATTTATTAAAAACTATATTTCTCAAGAATCCCAGGCTCATTTTATAAAAATTAGCCACAAATGTATGTCATTTTTGATAAATGTATATATTTTAAAGGAAAACGTTGAATTAAAGCTGTGTTTTTAATTTCAAGGTTAAAAGTTAAACGCGATAGTATTTCATACAGGCCCAGAACTTGACTAACCACCGATCATCTTTCAATTGGTGTGAAAGACTAAACACGGCTTGTGGCAAAACGATAGCGTAAATAATAAACGTGGCGGCTTCGTTAAATCGTCTACTGCTTCGAAAATGAAGCATGAAAATTTTGTTTTCTTCGCAAGGATACGACAATATGACATGGAAAACCATCTGAGTACGTCATATTTAGGGATATTTTATTATATATGTGCCGATAGATTCATACCAATAAATCCCTTTAAGCACCTCCCTGAGTGTGATGATATGGACACGTTATGTAATGAATTTGCTCATTTTTAACCAGAAAGTTGCCATGAGAAGAAATGATCTTAATCTGTCATTTGAACAGAAATGTGTCATGTTACACCAATAGAATACCGGTAAAGGTCATATACATGAGGTCGTGTCGGAGTTCAATTAGGTTACTCTTGAAGAGTTTGTAACGTTATAAAGTCAATGCCATCTAAATCTTGCCAACTTGATAATTTACAAATGGGCTTGTTCAAGGACAATGTGGATTATATCGTAAAACCATTAACCGCTATACTTAATCAGAAGCGGCACTGTACCAGCGAAGCTCCGTGAAGCTGTCGTAAAGCCAATTCTTAAAGTGACAGCAGGAGGACATTTTTATTGGATATGAATTTCTCTCAAATTTCACTGGATCGGTTGTAGACCACCTACCGAGAACGTTTGGAAGGTTTATTGGACAAACAGGTGCAAAAGAAAACAGCAAACCTTGTTTTGAACTTGCCTGCTATCGTATTCGTTCCCCATAGAAAACCATGCTTTGACTTTCTGTCGTGCACGACAGAAACTACTAAATCATCATCTATGATTACATAAAGACGGCGTATTCGGCTTATTCACTTCAGGTGTGATCTAATACATTGGTAAGCATTCCAAATATGTAAAACACCTATATAGGTTCGAGAAAAACTGGGGGCGCTTCTTTCTGGAAATCTCATGTCTCTTTAAATCGCAGTGACCTTCTGCAACCACTCCAGTCTGCGTATAGAGAACTTCATAGCACAGAGACGGCCATCTTGCGTGTGAAAACTGATATAATGAATGCTCTTGATAATAGAAAATATGTTTCTGTCGTACTTTTAGATCTATCCGCCGCATTTGATACGGTCGACCACCGTATATTGTTAAATCGGCTTCGTCACATATGGAATTCAAGGTAAAGTTCTCGCTTGGATTTCTTACCTTAGCGACCGCTCATTCCGCGTTTGCATTGGAAATTCGTCTTCATCGAGTCAACCTCGATCGCTTTTGTGGAATGCCTCAGGGATCTGTAGTAGGCCCCCTCTTTATTTTGTATACTTGCTGCATTAGTGCTATCATCCGCAAATACAATATTCACCATAAACATGCGGATGACATACAGTTGTATTTAGAGTTCGATCCAAGGGAGAGTGGTGCTGCCCAAAATGTCATTAGCCTGTTAACAAAATGTGTTGCTGAAATCAGTGAATGGATGAAGATGAATAAACTTAAACTAAACGATGAAAAAACTGAGTTTTTCATTGCTTCTTCCGTGTTTAACTCTAAATTTGTTAAGAACTTAACAATCAAAATTGGGAACAGTATCATTTCACAGTCTGCAACAATCAGAAATCTTGGCGTGATATTCGACAGTTGTATGTCCATGTCGGAACATTTGAAATCCATCATCAAATCCGCTAATTTCCTTCTTCGCAATATATACAGATTTCGCCGCTTCATCACGGTTGAAAGTTGTCACCACCTTATCCGTTCATTGATTTTATCTCGTATCGATTACGCCAACTCGGCACTCTACGGTATTTCCGTGAAAGACACTAAGAAACTTAAAAGTGAAGTTAAAACCATCCAAAACAGAGGTGCTAAAGTCATTTTTGGATTAGGTAGAAGGCACCCATCATCCCCACTTCTCAAAGAACTTCACTGGCTGCCTGTTAAATCACGCATTGCCTTTAAACTCATGCTTCTCACATACAAAAGTTCCCACGGACCTGTACCTGTGTGATCTCCTCAATGTTCATATTACTGGGGTTAAAAGTCTGAGATCTGGGAGCGATGGTTTTCGTCTTGACATCCCTCGTACAAATCAGAAGACGTACGCATGGAGACAAGAGCTTTAGTGCAGCTGCTCCTCGTCTATGGAATTCACTTCCACTAAACATCCGCCAGTGCACATCAATTGCAGCTTTCAAAAAAGCCCTGAAGACTCATTTATTCCCGTCTTAACTTTGTACTCCACGACCTCTCCTCATGACTTGTTCTTAGCATTTTCAAATGTTGTCTATTATTACTTTATTTCAATTTTTCATTCCAGCATCCATCAACAAAAGACTCTCTTCCATCTCGTCTGACAAGGAATTTTTTGACGCCGCCATACCCCCATACCAAGAAGCCTTGAGGGAGTCTGGTTATGATTATGAGCTTAACTTCAACCCAGAGACCCCGAAGGTAAAACGCCCACGCCATAGAAAAATTATATGGTTTAATCCCCCCTATAGCACCAACGTATCTACCAACATCGGACACAAATTCATCCAAGCAATTGACCAATCATTCCCCAAGATCCATGTGCTCCATAGGATCTTCAACAGGAACACCCTGAAGCTCAGTTATTCCTGCATGCCGAACTTGAAATCATTCATCGATATGCATAACAAAAACGCGTACTTGTAAAGATAGAAGCAAATGCTCGCGCCAAAGTCAAGCCAGCTGTAATTGCGCAATAAAGATGACTGTCCTCTAGAGGGCAAATGCTTAACTCAGGCAGTCATTTAAGCCACTGTCACTAGACCCGCTACCACTAAGCAAGAAAATTATGTTGGTCTCCACGGAGAATCAAATTAAGGACCAGATACAGGAGCCGTAAGCTCCATTGAAAAACCACCCAAATACAGAAATAGTACTGAGCTAAGTAAATAATATGGACTTTGAAAGACCGCCGCAAAATGTGCAATACTCCATTTCAAATGGAAAGTCATTCAAGAGATATAGGCCTTACTCACTATTTCAAAGAGGTGTAATTGTGTTTACATGCGACAAATTGTTACGTGCCACCCTGAACTATGCTCTCTCAACAGCAGAAGTGGAATTCGTCACGGCCTGCAGGCACAGGGGAAAGTTTTTTTGTTGTGTAATTACTAAGTGATTGAACAGTAGTCTGTTTACAACTTGTTTTAATCGGGCTCAACTCATCAAGGGCCTTTGCCAGTAGTACAAACGCACCTGATGAGTTGTGGCAGCCTTTTTTTAATGGCTGTCAAACGAAAAACAGATCTGTAGTGAAAAATCTTTACTTCAGTGGCGTAAAGGTGACCTGCCCTCCGCTCTGCGGGGGCAAATGCCCAGTCTGGGGAAAAGTTTCCTGATCTCAGGGGGGGGGGGGTGCAAGTGAAATGAAAAGGCAATTTTTCCCGGCAGAGGCACTAAAACGGTGATTTAGCATGATTGTTGTCAATTTTCCCGGCCAAATCGTCAGGGGGGCAACTCGACCCCCTGCCCCCAGCCTGTTACACCACTGCTGTACTAGCCAAGTTCAACCCACATGGAATATATAAAATCTGAAGAATCTGTTAGCGCCTCTTTAAATGGGACAGAGGTGCACTGCATATTATCAAATTTTTATATCAGACCACAGCATAAAACGAAATATAGCACTATATTAACAATATGAAAATAATTATATTGAATCAGATATCCAAAACAAAAATCACATTAATTTGGCGGTGCAGAAGGCATTATCAACAAGCATATGCATGGAAACCCTTTTTGCATATTACACACAAGAAAGAGTTTGTGAATATTTTACACACACACACATATATCTAGCGAGATAACAAACAATAAAAAGAACAAATTTCAATCAGATAATTTAAGTGACTATCACGAGAACATCATCCAACATACATTTCATAATATGCTATTCCACATATTTAATTGACATGGGCTCATTTAAACAAAAATGCCATCAATTTGTATATAAAACTATAATCTAGGACCTAAAAAACATAACAATATTAAATTCTGTACACATAAACGTGTATTGCAATATACTGGAGCTTTATGAGGCCGGAAAACCCCGAAGATGTCAAACCTTTATGAAAGGCCTACAGCATTAATATTGTTTAAGTCACAAAATGTATTAAAATGGATTTTTTACCTAAACTGTATGCACTATATGCAATTGATATATTTCCGTAAAGATAATAAGGAATATAAGTCAGAAGAAAACAACCCTAACTTGTATTTCATGTTTTCCACCTTCGTAAAAATGTATTTAATAAAACGACACCCTAGTAGTGATATAGTTATTAGACTCCATAAAAGACTCATAAATACAATTTTTTACAATTTTCACCCAAAAGTTAGACTAGTGCCTAGAGAGTGAATTTGGCCAAAACCACCATGCACCAGACTTGGGAAATTCCACCCAAAGAGGTCACAATGAACCTTTAAATACATTAACACAAAAAACGGAGGTTTTTACACTCATTTTAGCCTGCAAAAAGTCGGTCCATATAAGGGATACAAACATGATCATGAAAAAACATGTTGTGCACTGACTATGACCAAAGGAAAAAAACAAAAATACTTTACACGCACAATTAGCATAAATTATTGCAGTACCTGAACTTTATCCTAAAGCCAAAAGCAGCTGAATTATTTGTAAGGCATTAATTTTGTCAAAAGAAGTATTAAGACATCTAAAATGTGTTCAAAAAACCCAAATTGAGAATTTCTGAAGCCGCAATTGTGCCAGTGCCTCCACTAAGAATGAATATATAAAAACCCGCATGTCTCAAAAACCTTTTTTTTTTAAACAGTAGGTGAAAAACAAAAGTCACATGTAAAGGATATGGAGCGGCTGATCTTGGGCTTGTACCAGGTAAAAGTGGCGAAGCCGAAGCGTCGACCAGATCATCAGCGTGATGTTGTTTTGACGCATTCTCCGGAGGAGTAGGTGGTGTTCTGGATTTCCTACTGTCCGGTGCCGGAGCGATCATTGGCTTGGATGTTCTGATATGCAAAACCGGTTGGTGAGCTGTTAATGGTGCCCTGAGATGATGTGCCACAGGGCTTGAACTCATTGGAGAATCTTATCCACGTTGGGATATTGGACTTGTGAGGGTGGTAGCTGAAGTGTTCCGAGACGTGTTATTTGATGCAGTGGGTCTCCTGTAATGGTATTGTTCTCTGGCTTTAAATCTTCAGCGTGGATCAGTGAAGTAGAAGAATGGTGCCAGTGCTGTGACTTCATATACAAAGCCATCTTGAATGAAGAAAAGTTTATCTCTCGATAACTACGCTCTCTCTCCGTTGTTTCTCTTCTTTCTCATTTCTTCACTTAGTACCTTTCGCTTTTCCATCACCATTGTCGAAAAGTCCTCATTGAAGAAGATCTTCTCTCCTCTGAACATTGGCTTCTTCTGAGGACCGGCCTTGCGTACTTTTTCTTTATCAGTATACTTA
The DNA here is from genome assembly GCA_023653785.1 of Ophioderma brevispina. Classification (NCBI taxonomy): domain Eukaryota; kingdom Metazoa; phylum Echinodermata; class Ophiuroidea; order Amphilepidida; family Ophiodermatidae; genus Ophioderma; species Ophioderma brevispina. Next base: position 80,960 of record JAMKCH010017845.1, read on the forward strand.
AAAAAGTACGCTATAATGTCTCTTTTTCCCAGGTTGTTTCGGGCCAACCCGATGTGCTCTCTGAATAGCTCCATCAGGTAATTCAATATCGAGACACTGTCTGATCACCATTGACACAAAATTCTCCATAGAAGGGTCATCATGGCCGTTTTCTATGCCTTCTGGTATGTTGCTTATACGTATGTTGTTTCTTCTAGATCTACCTTCTAGATCGTCGACTTTGTCTGTTACTTTATCAAACTCATCCTTTGTCACATAATCATCGTTATAGATACATTCATTCTTTATATTAGAGGTGGGCTATAGAGGGTCATATTTGGGTCATAGTTTCAGATCACTTCGAACACAGGCTAAAATGATGACTTTATTGATGCTTATCCCATTTTCGAAGAAAAAAAATTAAAAAGTGCGAAAACCAGGGTGCCCCAACGAAAAATCCAAAATGGCCGCCAAATTGGCCAAAAATCATATTTTTGACCATAACTTGATACGCTTTTGTTTAATCACCTTCATTTTTGTGGCAATACCCATGTTTTGGCCTGCAAGGAATCATTCTATGCAATTTCTATCTCACCACGACTTTTCGTTTTCTCGATATGGCAGTTTTAGCCTAAAATTGGACTGCGAGGGCGCTTTCCCAAAAAGTACATATCGTATGAAAAAGTTTTAAATTTTAACTGGTGGGCCATTCCATTCCAATAACGTCTGCAATATCAAATCTTGTGGGACATTCCATTCCAATAACGTCTGCTATTCCAATAGCAATAATAACGGTCCTCGCACTCACTACCTCCCTGCTGTTTGACCGTACTTCGAGTAGCTGCAGAGTAAATGTTTTCGTTTCGATGAGTTGCTATATTGAAAGAGCCTTTGGCCGCTATTCGTCTGAGCCCATATACAATGTTGAGGACTAGCGCCACCAACCTGGACTCATGCATCAGCCTCTCTCAATCACATTATTAAAGTGACATGAGGAGATTTTTTTTAGGATAAGAATTTCGCCTCAATTGCACTGAATCGCTTGTAGACCACCTACCAAGAAACGTTCCGAGGTTTATTGGACGACACAGTACACGAACAGCAACCTTGTTTTGACTTGCCTGATCTATCTTAATTGTCCCCATAGAACACCGTGCTTTGACTTTCTGTCGTGCACGACATAAATTACTAAATCAATCATATTATTATACACAAAGACGGCGTATTCGGCTTATGCCATTCAGCCATGTGTGATCTAATACTTTGGGAAGCATTCCAAATATCATAAAAATTCCTTTACAAAGGAATTGCAACGGTCATCGTTATAATCCATTTTTTTTGGTCAGGTTATACGCATGTCATTGAACATGTCATATTAAAAAAACCTTTACACATACTAGATTTAAAGTAAACAAAATCTAATAGCTATTTAAAGGCCACAAAATTTGCCTACCAAAAACATCCAAATGTTGCAGAATTTTGCGCCATTAAGAGCGACAAATTCACAATGATGTCAAACACTAAATTGTAATGAGATAATAATTAAAGGTCTAATGTAAATATAGGCCTCTTTGCTTCCACGAGGCAGGGCCATATGCAGGAATGACTTTTTTTGGGGGGGGGGGGGGGGGCGGACCTCGGAAAAAGTGGACCTTTTGGTATAAGTGAATCAACTCCCCCGGTCCTTTTTGACATCTCAATCACCCTAAAATTGGCTTTCTTGTCAAACTTTCTCTCCATTTTGGACCCTCTTCAAATCACAAATCACGCAATAATCCCCCCACATGGGACCTTTTTCGCCCTTTTGTGGAATTTTTTTTTCCTCCCCCTGCGTACTCTCTTAAACCAAAGATTGAAAAATCAATCTAAAGATTGAGTTGAGGGAAACTTCTAAAATTCGTTGAAAATTCAATGGAATGTGGTTTGAATTTCCGATCGTTAAGACTTTAAAGAACTGATTTTCGTCAATCTTAATTTGACTTTTCCCTCCACCAACCTCAATCTTTCCATTCAAGAGAGTAGGGGTCTGGTTTCGCAGTCCTGTTTGCAAAAATCAAGACTGGCCTAATATAAAATTAAACAACACTTGGAGGTATTTTACTTTTTACCCATGCTGTTGTTTGTATCTATTGTAATTTTATTCTATGATATTTTTAGTAAATATGGGCCAAATTGAAACACCCCTTTATATTACACCACAATACATCGCTGATATCCGGGACTGATCTTGGAGAGGTATGCGTACCGGATACTCATGTTTAGAGTGCCCGCCCCATCCGGATTTTCGAGGGGCCGTGGGAAAGAAATACGATCCTGTAATTTTTCTTTTCATTTTTACAGTTTTGTGCGTAATTGCACTGTGATATTTACAGTGTGTGTTGTGTGATAGTAACTACAACATTATTACTAATGCGCAATTTTATACACCGCATATGCATTTCACGTTGCATGTCACCCTTAATTGTAAAACAATAGAGTAACAATTAGCTACAATTCTTGCACGAACCTGAAATAACAATTCTTAAAATAATACACCATAATATATTTCTTTGCGGCTAGTGTTTTTTTTTCCGTTGTGCTTTATTTTTTTAATATTTAGTAAAATGACCAAATGAATCTCGGCCCTCAATACACATACATGATCCGCTTAATGACAGTATACCTCTCTCATGTTTAAACCATCTTTTATGTCATTTCATGTCAGGACTTTTTGGCATCAACGATCATTTCATAAATACACATAGCTCCTATTACTTTGTTTGTGGCATCACTTGACTTCAGTGGTGTTTATATTTTATCAAGGACTTTTATGTCAACATATTTTACACAAAGAAATTGACTTGCGTAACACAGTTATCGTGAAGTGTGTGGCCTATGTTTGCTGTTAGTATTAGTGTAAACCAGTACCACAATGTTCGGACTAGACTGGTAAACGCAATTCCGATCATAGCGCTTTGCAGCTAGTTAGAACTCGATGGTTATATACGTGCAAAATAGTTATAGAGTCCCGCGAATATCAGCGAGGCCAAACTTACCATAGCACAACGAAAAACATGTTCTCAACGAAAGGCACCGATTAATGTAGGCCTTAGCCTAAGTTTTTATTACGGACGCCCTCTATAACTAGTCAAGTGGCTTAATACGCCTTACGTCGAAGGTGAAAAGAAACCTATACGGATTTGTAGCAGTGTTTTCGCATTCAAAAACTAATGTAGATTGTTCATGATTTGTAACCCACACGTCTTTAACAACTCTTTGGAAACCTTGAAGAACAATAACTACTATGCACATTCGCGACTTTTAACTTTACCTTCCGGATCTATAATACAAGTCTTTTTCGTCTAAAACTAATCACACCACACAGTTCTAAATCTAACTTCTAGAAAGGCCCCCATAGTATTCGTTTGTTCCATGCACTCCATGGAAAAAATTCATGAAGATATTACTCCGGGGTAAAACCCCTCGCAAAGCACGGTCTCCGAACCGGGGCGAAAAACCCGGGTTCGTAAAAATTGGGGGCGCTTCTTTCTGAAATCTCCTCATTCTCTTTATCATTAATATGTTTATCGTTATCAAAAAGTCGACATTGAAATACTTTTATAATTTTGGGTCAAATCATCGATTGTTAAAATTGTTTAAATTTCTAGCAGTCTTCACAAATGTTGTATCTGAAAATCTGAAAAACATCTCAAATATGTTATAATATCTCACCCTCGTTCGTAACGTTGGAAAATCGCAGGTGTCTCTCTTAAAGTAATCTCTATCTCGCCGCCACTTCGGGGCGCGAGCAATCACTCGCTCAAATCAAATCCTTCGTATAGAAATCCCAACTTTGTTCTAAAATTTCCGGATCCGGAATGTTTGTTATATACGGTAATCCTATGGCACTGTTACAAATGTGTATACATGTTTAACTGCATGAAAACGGGAAATCCGATTCATCTCTAACTTTTTAATAAGACATTTTGGTGACTATTAGTGACATTTTAAAGTTATACACAAAAAACAAAAAAATTATCTTTCGAATCTAGAGTCACCGTTAAAGTACATGGGGAAATGTAAGGGATGTTTTGGTTTACTTTTTTTGCCGGGTCGCATAAGCGAAGCCGCTATAGCAACCACTGTTCTCAAGAATTGGGAGTGAGTCTATTTGTAACTGAAAGTGTTTTTATTTTCTCCTGTGTGTATAATGATTGGATACATTCCTGAAAATTTGCTGTATTAATAAAATGATATATATGTAAATGATTTTCAAGGGGGACAAAAATGATAAAGTAACAGCCAATGTTTCAGGAAATGTAAATATATACTTCTAGCCTCAACTGGAGACTGTGTTTTTCACACATTTTACCTGAATGAGAACATGCATAACATCCATAGCTCACTGGTCAGTCAAAATATGCAGGACACTGGGGTGAAGGTCCTGTGTTTTCAGAGATGTCTGTTATCTGTATGTCAACACATTTGCCCTATTGGAAAAATATTTGTAGACTAGCTCCAAGATCCAAGTCCATTACTATTATTATCATCTCTACCTTAACATGTTATGGGTGTTATTAATGACACATTACAGAGGGCTTGGGCGCAGTCTGGAAGCACTACTGCTTTACAGACCCTGGTATGATTCGCTGGTCCGGTACTAGCTATAGTCCCATATCGGGCTCAGCATTGAAAAGCAAATCTAGACAGCTACAGCCCATGAAGTATGTTGCATTATTATTGAAGCATACCTATAGTATTTTGAACGTCTAAATAGACCAAATAATTACTTGATTCAAGTACCTACTTGAATATATTTTACTTGAATAATTTGCCTGTTTATTTGATCTAAGTATTTATATTTGTTTGGATCTAATATTTGAAGAAAACCATTATTATTCGGGTGTGTATAACAAACCTTTTCTGGTATACTAGTTGAGTAATCGGCCCAAATATATATTTTTGGTATGTTTACTTATGGAAAGAGGCACCTCAAGTTTATGTTTATCTTCCCATGGCTGTGTATCCATTTAATTTATTTCATCAAATTATGCGCGGATTCAGACCACGAACTGCAGATTCCGGAATTCGAGTATGTTTTAAATTGAGTTGAAAATTGATATAATCGTATAACAACCTGTTTAAACATTACCGTCGCGGATTAATTTAAAGCTATTTTAAAATTGCGATTACCATGGTACGTCCATGGTTGTAACATACATTTGTTCTTTCTGGCTTATATTTGTGAATAAGTAACTAAAACTACCTCTTTTCCAAGTGTGGACAGGCCCAAAAATTTGAATGAAGTGACATTTGCTGAAACCCATTCGAGTCCATTATATTTTCAGCAGTTGTTGTAAATAAAATTTGAAATGCAATGGCAAAAAAATCTTATTGAAATTTCGCTGTCTTGGCAGCGAGTAAGGAATTCTCTGAGCTAAGCGTCATCACTCCTTTGGATTGGTATGTTTTATTTATTCCAGGTTTGGAAATTTTCTTTAAAAAAACTTGGTTTCTCTCGACCGAGAACCTAAAAAAAAAAAAAAAAATATTGTTATTATATTAAATTAATGTGTTCTTTTGTTTTTTAAATTTGCAATCCTCCCATGCTTGCTGATTGGGAAAGCCAAGGTTTTCAATCCAACAAAAAAAATCTGGAAAGACTTTCATATGTACCCCCCTCGGGGTATATATTTACATGCTACAAAATTATGTTAATTTTGGCCTTTTTCAGTGGGTTCATCAAAAACCTGCGCCGAATAAACAGCTAAAATAATTAAATTTTAGTTGCATGTAACTATTGAGTGGGGGTACCTATGGAAGTCTTGCCAAAAATAAATAAATCGAATTTTCATGAAGTCCTTTATTAAAAAAAAAACAGGTTATCGATTTTGAAAATTATTTTCTTAACTTGGCATTTCATCAAAAGCTGGTTCAAGTTATTTATATCGGGTCGAAAAATCATTTTTTTTAAACCACCCTTTTATTTGTGTCGCCTGCCTTAGCGGAAGACCCATAGGGACACTTGTTCCACTGTTGTTGGTTGATATTCGGTGTTTTGTGTCTGTTGTGAAAATGGTCAACTTTCCTGTAATATCCACATACTTTGTAGGATTTAAACCAAATTTGGAGTCATAAGGTGGCAGAATGGGATCCTCATTTGTTGATCAGGGGGGTGCAAAGTCACATCCCAAGGGGTCAAAGGTCATGTGAGCTCATTTTTGTAAGGATCGGATAAAATGTAAAATTGACCTCTTTGAAAAGTTGAAGTTCAATTGCAAACCAAACGTTGTTATGGAGATTATACGCAAACCCTCATTTGTGTATGAGGTCCACGCACAAAATCAGGTTCAAAGGTCTGTAAGGCCTATCATTCACTACCCGCGATGGCAGACTACACAAGCGGCCGAGACCGATGTATTGGTTTTATCGAAAGCCATGTTGTGTACAAACCGAGCGTATCAAAATTATAAATAACCTATTTTTGGCGTTTGAAAGTCCCATATTTTTATCGTGGCCATTTTCATGTTTTTCCCCGAAAACAAACTTTTTTGGTGCATTATCTTAAATCATATTCTCGCACAAATAATCTGCTAAATATCCTTAAATAACCATACATATCAACAAATTCATGATTTTGATTCTATTTTTTTGTAATCAAAATGTACATAATTTCATACCAAAATTGTTTTGTTAAAAAGAAAGACACTACCAGTGATTTGCTAAATCAGAAAATCCGAAAAAATCAATCAAAACTGCAGATTTTTGCATGTATGTAACAATACAGGTATCCTAACATACCCTGCAAATGATATTACCAGAAAGTCAACTAATAAGGACAGAATCTGAAATTTTTAGTCATTACGCCGTTCGACACTTATTACAACACGTAATGAATGGGGGAACGTATCATGGAACACACTGCCTTTTTCTTCCTTTTCTGTCAATTCTACAGGTGGAAAGGTAACTTTGAGAATTCTAACAGACTTATCCTTCACTTTGAAGCTATTCCTGCAATTTTAAAATATTTTTCAAATTCACTGATAGTGGCTTTAATTGTTAAACCTCTGTAAATAAAAATATTTTCCTTTCTTTCACAGTATTTGATTTTCGCAAATGCAATCTTCCCACCTTTTGCAATGGCATACACATCAAAACATCATTATCTGATATTATATTCATTTCTAGTTGTCTTTATTCATGTTTTATAATACAGAAAAGTGCATCCCAACTAAAAAAAACCGATGTGCCATACTAATGTCTCTTCATGTTGTCCTTCCACTTCTTTAAAAATCATACCGCGAAACCGCGACCCGGCACAGTTTTTTCAAATACTTGTTTCATATACAAATTTTGACACCAATTTTTTCAATCAGAATTTCATGGAGAATCTGAAAATCATGGTGTCATTTTTTTCAAGATGTGTGTCCTTGGGTGTTTTAATAAGGGAAAATTTGTACAGGGGTAAACAATAAAAGTGTTTAAAAATTGTTTTAAAATTAATCCCAGTCTGTTCGGCTGCTTATAAGGTCAGACCTTAAACTGCCCATAGTGAAAAAAGAGGAAATTGCTCAAAAAAAAGCTGAAAAAACAGGTGAAATAATTGGGTAAAACATCTAAAAAGAAAAATACAAAAGTAAAAAACAAATGCAATATTAAAAAAAGTAAAATTTGGGGGAAAAAGAGGAATTCAGCTGAAGAGGAAAGTTTTTCAATGTCTGTAAGTTTTAAAAAGTGTATAGTTTGCCATATGTACGGACGCTATTGTTTTAGTACAATCGGCTCAAGAAATTCAAGTCCAATTATTTATAAACTGTTCCGATTATGTTGAAACTGGTGTTAAATCGTTCACAGTGGGTCATACTAATAAGAAAATGCATATAGATTCCGTGTTTTCCTCACCTTTCAAAGTGAGACTTTAATAGATATATGACAAGTGGTCTCATTGTGGGACCATTCGCCATATTTGCCCTCTTAATTATTATCAAAACGTCCATTGACAATGCGAACCTGTTTATATTTTTCGGGCTTCTGCTGTACAGTAAGACGAACAATTTTGCAAAAAACCAATTTGGCAATTTTTGGCAAAAAATTTTTTGCAAATTTGTTCACCCAGGACTCTTGATTTTCCCCCTATTCCGCGCGCCCGTGCGCCGGCGCACTTTATTTTCCTCCCCCGTCCCAGGAGTCGCGGCGGACCCAGGCGTTTTTTCCGTGAACGGGCCCGGTTTTTTCTCCGTAAGGCCCCCTTTCCCCTTCTCCGTTTTTCTCGGGGGCCCCTTTTTTCCTACAAACATCACACATTTAGCCCCCCCCCCGCTCCCGAATCTCCAAAGTCGCGCAGCTCCTTTTATGTGCCGGGAGCGCCAGCGCCTCGCGGCCGGACGCCGAATTGGATTCGCCCCACGACTGAAAGCAACCCTACGGCGTCTGGGAGGGCGTCACCCGCCATCGCACCGGATACGCCCCAGCGACCCCCAACAGGACCGTCCCCAAGCCCCACCTACCTTGTAACGCTTGTACTATAACACTCAGTAGGGCAACTATCCTATCTGTAATCCTTGAAAGTACTGAACATGAGGATATCCTTTAAAACAGACACATTTCCCCCCTTTTTATTTTTCCCCCTGTAAAAAAAAAAAAAAAACAAAACAAACCAATAAAAACCCGTGTAAACTTTTTCCCCCTAGAATTCATCCAACACATTTTAAAAAATGACCCCCCTGATTTTTTGGAATCCTCATACCATTTTGATTTAGAAAAAACTTGGTTGCAAGCTTGTATATGACTTTTTCTTCACAAAATACAGTTCCACCCATGTCTATTAAAGGCCAAAAAATCTGATATTTGTCGTTACTGTTCCATACGGACACTTACCATATCTTTGATACTGCTGTTTTCTTTCTTCTTTCTTCCATTCTGTCAAGTTTTCAGTTTGAAAAAATAACTATTGGGAGTTCTACAGATTAACCCTTCACTTCAGATTGTCAATTCATACCTTTAAGTATGATAAAAAAATACATAGTGAAAAATTAAGTATTTGAAGAAAATTTGTTCATATTCCGTCTCCCGCAACAGACATACATCAATACTTCTCAGTTCTACACGAAACAGCAAGATTGTGGTTTTAAAAACCAGCACTGAATAAACAAAGATCAACAAATGTGTTTGAGTTCAAACGTACGCATGGTGTAACCTATTACACTTACAAATCTGGGATTTTAGGGGAAGGCTTTTTTTTGATCTCACGGATGGAATTTTGATAATCACGTATAGAAATTACAAATCGGATCAAAGGTACTGCCGTGGCTTTAATACATTTTCAAGCCACTACTTTCATGTTATGTTAGCACATTCATGCCATTAACAAAATACCAAAAACGAATTTGATTATTTTTTTCCGATGTTCGGATGAGCAAATCGCTGCTTATCTTTAAAGCTGCCTGCCAGCCCTGTCCAAAACCTTGGACCCATCCGAATACTAGTCTCGATAATGATGGTATTTATGCCTAAGTTCATCAATTTAGCTTGAAAATAAGATCACAGCTAAAAACCCTTCTTAGAGTCATATCAAGTTCAATATTGTCAATGAGGTAACGGGAAAATCAAATTTTTTAAATATCCAATTTTACATTCATTAGTAATGATAGTATCAGCACTTTACAACCTCGCACCTGATGGCCTTCATCTAAACAGAACTGGAACATCCATTCTCGCAATGAACTGATTACAGAATTCATCATATTCGCATTTGGATTTTCATATCTTCAAAGAAACCGGACAGTGAAATAACAGTTCATCAGACTCTGTCAATGTGTACACTGCAAATTTAGGTCCTCCTACAAAAAGTGTGTATGATATTGACTATGTTGATTATGCTTTGAATAATGATTGTAATTACACCATCTCTTATGATGCAAAGCAATTAAATTCTTTTAATTCATCGAGAATACAATTCAATTCTCAAATGTTTCAACAATAACTTGCATATTGTATAGTATCAATCCATCCTATGCTTATTTCACAAAATTGGGTAATGTTCTTAACTCTTTTCAAAATTCATCGAATTCCACCACCCTTTTCAGTAAAATCTTTCTAATGATATCATGTATGTGGTATCTGTACTTGTAAACTAAACCACCACAGCATTCCAGTTTTCGATTCATTCAGTGTTCTTTATCCTTCATGTTAATTGTGTAACTATTGATAATACAAGTACTGGTGTAATTCCTGTTTTTATAGGACCTGCTCGGCAATGAGCTTCCTTGCTGCGATGACCATTTATTGATCTTAACGCTGTTTTTCTTGGCAAGGGATTAAAGATTACACACCTCAATAATCGTAGTTTAAGAAACAAAGTGATTATTTAAATTCTTTCTTCACGCACAATATTTGATGCTCTGTTTAACAGAAACATGGCTCACCCCGTGATATTATTGATGAACGTGAACTAAAAATTGATGATTATTATTATGTAGAATAGATCTAAAATACCAAAGTCATGTGGATTGCTTGTTCTATTAAGGAATGTATTAATTTCAGTGAAATTAGTGAGCTTCTCATTACTGATGTTGAAGCTTGTGGATTGAAATTAATCTCCCACAAATAAACCAATTCTTTTAGGCACTATCATCGTGTTCCTGATGCTGACATCCACTATGAGTTGCAATAATGCTCATACAACACCAAGGACACAGTTTCAGTGGATTGTACTTGTACATGTATTGACATGATCTGATCTTGCGTATATCCTGGGTACCATATATCATAACCCCAAAACCAGGGGGTGTATAATTTTAATCACACGGGCACATGAAGTTACTGAACTGTGCAATGGGAATTGAGACTTTACTTGCTCATAGTTAGCTGACTATGTTTGACAAAATGATTCTATTTTCAAAATTGTGCTCCAATTTATATGATATTATTATTGCAGGTGACTTTAATCTTGATATTTGTAATCTTCTCCTCTAATAAGGT
>JAMKCH010017846.1:0-66941 GCA_023653785.1 Ophioderma brevispina
ATTACCCATTGAAGCCTGTATTATAATTTTAAATAAAATCGTCTTTTTGAAAATTTATTTAAGTGGATTTTTTTTTAAACCACGAAAAGGTAAACTTTGAGCATGTCGCTTTATAATGCGGAATGTTTCAAATTCATCCGTTCTCATGAAAACTGTAGAGGGCGCCCTTCATTCCTTATCCGGCGATGTCCTTTACACGGGCTAGAATCGGCCAGATAACAGCGGACAATAACAAAACATTGTTTAAATTTAGATATTTGCTTTGGCAAATAAACATCTACGTGACATCTTATAATTAACAAAAAACGAATATCATCGCATAGGTATATCGTCAAGAATGTGACAAATAGCATTATCTGTTACCGCACGATATTTAAATAATATAATTTTTTTTTTTTTTAAAAAAAAAGATTTAACCCAAAATTGGTATATATAATTATAATAATGATATATACTCTACTATATATTAGTTAAATTCAAATTAATGGCAACTCGCTATGATTGTATATGCAGCTTCCTTAATACCAAAAAGAGTGTCTTATGAGTCTCTTTCTCTGCAGTACACTTGTAGTTATCATGCATCTCCATTAACAGTAATAATGGTCGTTAGAAATGTGATATATTTATTTATAAGTATGGTTATGCAATTATTTGTATGATCATACGTACTATTATTATATTATTATTGTCATGTCCTTCGCTTATCTATCTTGTAAGCCACTGGTGAAGCCCGGAGGCGATAGACTATGTGGCACAATCAAGAAAACCTGAACTAAAAACGTGCCAAGTCTCCGTCTTTCCAATTTTACATGGTTAGATAGCAATATATATATATATATATAGATGTATTATATAATATATATATATATATATTAATACGATAGATATATATATATATATCTATATATATATATATTAAGGCTTCTAAGTTCGTGGCTATATGTAAATTGAAGTTTAAACTACTGAAGCGAGATTAAAACCAAACCAATTGGGCGCCACAAGTCATTTGCGGATGTCAAAATGCAAATGGTGCGTCCGCAGGGGAGTGGACATCTCTCGGTCCTTGGCGTTGGGCCAGATTCCCTTTATAATGTGGCTGTGGGGGTTCGCCACTCCTCCCGCACAGCGAGTCTGTTTGCATTCCCCGCATATTATGCGGACCCATTTATACTCCTGGGTGGCGAGAGGAAAGCGAGGTAAAGGTCCTTGCCCAAGTCCCAAAACATTGGCGACCAGCGGGGCTCAAACCCCAAAAACTTATGTTATTAGGCGAGCGCTGATTCACTGCACAAATCATGGCCAACATTGGGTGTGGGGCGCCCATTTTCAAGATAACATTTGCTGAACATTTCCCCCCAAGCCCTCACGCTAAATATGGTTGATAGCACTTTTAATAGTTTGAAGTGATACATTATAGTAATTGATATTAAGGTTTGACAAAATTGAGCGCTGACTGAAAGCCTCCTTGGCGGATGTTTACTCACGTGACATTAACCGATGTGAACTGAAAATGATCAGCTTGGCTGTAAGGTTAAGTGACAGAACTAGGGTGAATTTGGGAATTAGAAATTCATGTGTTTCTGGCCTGATACACTTACCACCTGTGTCAAGTATGATCGTCATAATATGTTCTGGTTCAACATTGTCTTAAACATTTATAATTCAGAGCTATGTCCGAAGGATATTGGCTGTGCATATAACAAAGGATGGAAATGTTTGGCATCATATCTTTCGAAATAGTGGTATCACTGTATGAGCTACAGGCCTACAACTACACCTTGTTAAATATTAACTGATACAAGGAATAAGATAGAATCGTACCTTTGGTAAAAGTCATATTGTTGGTTACCATTTATTTCTTTGCTTTCACAAGTAAGTAATTACCATATTACTAAACCCTTTAACGCAAAAAAAATATGAAAATAAAATAAAAATATATTACGTATGAGGCAGCAGCTAAATGTATTTGAATTGGTGGAGCCAGCTCACTGTTGACTGGTTGGGTTTGAGAAGTCTAAATGCAGCGGTGGACGAAAGGTAGGGCACTCACTGAGAATGTGATCCGCAGTCTGTGATAGAGAACCACATTGCCAAGCTGGAGATTGTCGCAGTCCCCATCGTTACATATTGCTGTTGAAACGACCGACACCTGTGCGAATCCTGTTCAAGGTGACCCATTCCTTACGTGGAAGATTGCTACCAGATGGGAGTTCTGTCATAGGTGTGACATTGAATTGGTTTGGTCTTGGAGTATCTAGCCGTGCAGTGTTCCATGTCTGTAGAATGTTGAATGGAGAGCTGGAGACTATATATACTAGTGTATGGGCCTGAAGTTTCGATCCTAGCAGGATCTTCATCAAAGGCAAACTGAAAAAACAACAGATACGACAAGTCATCTATATAGATATAAAACAAAAGACAGAATGTGTGATAAAACCTGGCAAAGAAGTAACAAAGGGTATAAGTGGAGAAGGATGGGTGATGGGCAAAGGGACAGGAACTGAGAGAGAAAACTAAAAATAGAATGATTTTATTCACCATCACTTGCAATATTAAAAGTTAATATCAATAAAGTATAGAAATATACAATGCCCAGGACAGACCTCATTAGTGGTCATGCAGGGATCGTATACAGAAGATTATAATAAAAGGACTTGTGAAATACAATAAAAATAATATTACAGGAAAGGCTGACCAGCAGCCATATAGGTGATATTAAGGGTATTGCGCTTGTCCCAAGTTTGCTCTTGCTTATAAGACTCTTATACTTAGCAGAGTATAAACAAATTATGAAATGACGGCGAGTTTACAAAGGGTATCTCAAAAAATGTAAATGAAATAGGCGCAATAGGTAAATAGGTTCGTTTGGGAACATTCATACATTTTTTTTTCCTGCTGAGAAATAGTATGGAGACAGGTTGAAGTGTCGGTCCACCTGCGTTTTTGCTATTGACTGTGAACTTGTGGCCCGACTTATTGCCATAGAAACTTCTTTTCAGAGGAGTCTTAGTTTCCTAACATACTGGACTCCACATACTCCGCAAGAAATAAGATAAATTACATATTAAGAAGTACTAATCGTGATGTTGACCGGTCTTGTAGTTGGTACCAATGGCGCGACTGTTGTAAGAGTCGGTGACCTGTATATGATCCTTGCATCTCGAACCTGTACACTTAAAGGTATTCAGAAGTATCAGTTATGGGGAAGGGGATGAAGCTCTCACAATCACATAATGTAGATTACCGGGACATCTATAGGCAGGGACTTTGGCTTTATGAATAACAATTACTTTGTTTACCACTCCATCAAACCTCCTGTTCCACCACAGACTCCTTCCTATACTACTGACAATCCATCAACAATGAGGTTCCCGCTACTAGTACCGCCATCATTGGCACGTTTGATGCCACATCTCTCTATATATCATGGCGCTACTAGTACCGCCATCATTGGCACGTTTGATGCCACATCTCTCTATATATCATGGCGCTACTAGTACCGCCATCATTGGCACGTTTGATGCCACATCTCTCTATATATCATGGCGCTACTAGTACCGCCATCATTGGCACGTTTGATGCCACATCTCTCTATATACCCCCCGCACGATGATGGTATCACAGCCAGCTCTGATGCAGCTTTAGTTAAAGTGGGCACACAACGCCTCCATTGATGATCTGGCCATTCTGATCATCAATGTACTAACAATAATAACTTTACCTTTATGAATGGCAATTTCTTGCAGATACATGTGACCGCGATGGGCATGCGAACAGCGCCCTTGTTGGCTTGCCTTTTCATGTCCGGTTTTGAGGAGCAGATGCTTGCTGCAGCACCGTGTCGTCCTTGATGGAGGTGCATCGATGACCTGTATTTCATCTGAACCAGTGATGAGGAAAACCTGATTATATTCACTAACCTCATCAATTCCTCCCACAGGATCATTATACATGTATTCATATCTGAATATTCTCATCAACAGGCACTTTCCTGGGTGTTACCATCAAGAAAGCAGATTGTACATGAAGCACACAGATACTCATCGGTATCTTCATTCCTCCAGTTACCATCTTCGCCACTGTAAGACTGGAATTGCGTAGAGTCAGGCTTTACGTTTCCGGTGCATATGTTCTAATGATTCTAGATTTCTATACCATTCACAGAATTTGAAGAAACACCTAGTTGGCAGAGGACACAGCTCCAGCAGAGTTCAACAAGCCATCATGAATGTCTACTCACTATCCAGGACCACAGCTCTGTATGTTATAAAAGCTTATAGATCTCTTTGATCTGAAGACAAAAATATTTTTACTTTGTGTTATAGAAATGATACGCACACACACTGGCCAAAAGCATTGCAACATGCAGAAAAAACAGTTGATAATCACAAAATTGATTTCAAATTGTATCAGAAGTTCCGCTTGACTGCACATTACGTAATTAACACCATTCCATGATACTAAAGATTTTTTTGTCGATTTCTCACTCGTGAAAAGATTTTGGAACTCTTTTTGGTAATTTATCGATACGCTTCTTTCCATAAAAATACTAAAATGACCTGCCCGTTAATGAAATAATTAGCTTGGATCCCTAAGACCCCTTACACACTAACTGGAGTGTGATTTTTAAAAATATAAATTAATAAACGTTGTAGCCGGAAACATTTTTCTGCTTATGTATGGTCATATTCATGAAAAAATATATATAATCAGAAAAAAATCACTCTTTGTGTGCTGAAAAGAAGCAATTTCATTATCGTGCGATTGTGCACCTTTACTGTACAGACCTATGACAAATGTATGTCCAGTTTCAACTATATAATCAGAAAAAAATCACTCTTTATGTGCTGAAAAGAGGCAATTTCATCATCGTGCGATTGTGCACCTTTACTGTACCGACCTATGACAAATGCATGTCCAGTTTCTGCCCCTACAAAAATACAAACATTGGCCAAAAGTATACCATACATTACGTATTGAATGTCAAAGTTGTGTTTTTCATACAGATGTTATTCCGCAGAATCCAAGAGGCCGAAAAACGTTTGATTTGATTGCCATGTTCCCTAATATGGCGGATCAAAGGAACTGCGAGAGATAACTTGCCGATTGCACTCCAGAAGGAATGCAGACACAGAAAAAAAAAAAATAGGTTCAGAATAGTCACTAAATGAATCGTACGGGTTCGTTAGGGTTTACTTAAATGTCTACGGGAGATAATCGGAGTAGTTGTGTGGAACAGAAATGAGATAAAGTTAATGAAAGACAGTGGTCTTTGAAGTATTCGGGAAATTCGGAGACATTCGAAATCCAATTCCAATGATAAAACACGTGGTTTCCGTATTTGTCTAATTACGCGTTTCACATTTCATGACAAACAGCACAATATCAAAAGTGGGATTAAAAAGTTGTTTTCAAGTTATCACGTTACCTCTTTCTTGCTATTAAATTTCCTGAGCCTAACGTGATGGACTGGCTCCCATCTTTTTATTGATTGACGTTATCTCATTTTCGAACCATACAAACCCACTTCGAATTTTCGCTCTAACCATTTTAGAGTAGACCGGACAACCCGTACTTTTTTTTAGGCGATATTTTGCAGAGCCATTTTGGAACACCTTTACTCTGCCTGTATCCTTCTGGAGTACAACGGCAAGTTATCATAGCCAGCCTACCTTAACAAACCACCACACACCATATATTAGGGAAACATGAAAGCACAGGAAACTTCGCTATCGCACTATTTGAACACAAAAATTACGTAGTGTAAGTCAAGAACTCCTAGAACAATTTTACAACTAACATTTTTGATATAAATGTATCGGAAAAATGATTTTTATGGCGGGGCTCCATCTTAGGTCCAACATGAGTGAAAAGCACCAATCTAGACACTTAAGTATTAATGTCAAAGTTGTGTTTTTCAAAAGATTTATTCCCCAGAATCAAATAGTGCCAAAATTGTTTCATTCTATTGCCATGTTCCCTAATATGGCAGATTAAAGAGCTGGCGTAACAACAACTGCCCGAGTGTACTCCAGAAGGAAACAATTTCATTATGTGTCAGGAGGTCACCCACGTGAATGTGTCTGAGAGTTTTTAAGCATGACAATTTACGGTTTTGTGCGATACTTTACTGCCGTAAAAAGAGTACAGCTGGTTTCATTCACTGGTGTCTGCTCTGGAGACGAGACAAGTAGTATACAAGGGTTTTATTTCTCTTGCTAGCAATACATCATAATTTGAATCAGTGCTCATGTAGAGATTAAACCAACATACTAGAATCTCATATCTTCAAGCAGAATGTTATGACATTTTTTATCAAATTCTTACTTCATTTTCGTTCCGGATGAGTTCTTAGATAGTAGTTCTTACTTCTGTCAAGACAGATCATTAGCGGTAGGCTTCTAAGGCAATCCTGTTTGACTTCAGATCAATTGAAGATTAACCTTTTAAAATATTTTCCTTGGACCATAGAAGGCATTTTGTAAATTCTTCGCTTCGCTCATTGCGATGACAAGTGAATAAAAGGAATACCTGCTGTCCATAAACCATCAATATCCTATTCAACGTAGCTAATCCTACCCAAGTACGAAGGTCGTAACCTCTGTTCAAAAAGCACAGTTTACTTAATTCCTCGAACGCACCCAGCGGCTTTGGCAAGCTAAAAGAGTCATACAAACGGAATTGGTAACAACGCGTTAACTCTCTTAGCAACGCGTTGCTTTCCGAAAACACGCGTTGAGTAGCTAACCAATCATAAAATGAGAAAGAGCAACGCGTTGCTTTCAATAGCAACTGCGTTTGCTTTCAGACAGTATCTAAACAACTCGATGCTTTCATTCGCAACGCGTTGCTTTCAACAGTATCTAAACACTAGGATGCTTCATTAGCAACGCGTTGCTTTCAGACAGTATCTAAACAACTCGATGCTTTCATTCATCACTCGTTGCTTTCAGACAGTCTCTTAAAAAAACCTCCATGCTTTCATTATCAACGCGTTGTTTTTCAACAGTTCTAAACAACTCGATGCTTTCATTAGCAACGGCGTTGCTTTCAGACAGTATCTAAACAACTTCGATCTTTCATTAGCAACGCGTTTCTTTCAGACAGTATCTAACACTCTTGGTCATTAGGCACGCGTTTCTTTCAGACAGTTCTAAACACTCGATGCTTTCATTAGCAACGCGTTGCTTTCATACCATTATCCTACACTCGATGCTTTCATTAGCAACGCATTGCTTTCGACAGTATCAAAACAACTTCGATGGCGTTCATTAGAACGCGGTTGCTTTCAGACAGTAAAGCTAAACCACTCGATGCTTGCATTAGCAACGCGCTGCTTTCAGACAGTATCTAAACAACTCGATGCTTTCATTATCAACGCGTTGCTTTCAGACAGTATCTAAACAACTCGTTGGTTCATTTAGCACCGCGTTGCGTTCAGACATATCTAAACAACTCGATGCTTTCATTAGCAACGCTTTGCTTTCAGACAGACAGTATCTAAACCACTCGATGCTTTCATTCAGGAGCAACGCCATTGCTTTTTTTTTTTCGTTCAGACATTATCTAACACCTCGAAACTGCGTTCATAGCAACGCGTTGCTTTCAGACCTATCTACACAACTCGATGCTTTCTTAGCAACGCGTTGCTTTCAGGCAGTATCTAAACAACTCGATGCTTTCATTAGCCAACGCGTTCTTTCATGACTTTTATCTAAACAACTCGATCCTTTCATTAGCAACGCGTTGCTTTCAGACAGTATCTAACAACTCGATGCTTTCATTAGCAACGCGCTGCTTTCAGACAGTATCTAAACAACTCGATGCTTTCATTAGCAACGCGTTGCTTTCAGACAGTATCAAACACTCGGTGCTTTCATCATTAGCACGCGTTGCTTCAGACAGTCTCTAAACACTCGATTCTTTCAGTAGCAACTCACAGGGGTGTTGCTTTCAGGGGCCAGTAATCTGAACAACTCGATGCTTTCATTACAACGCGTTGCTTTCAGACAGTCATCTACATAACAACTCGTTGCTTTCATTAGCAACGCGTTGCTTTTTCAGACGTACTAAACACTCGATGCTTTCATTAGCAGCGCGTTGCTTTCAGGCAGTATCTGAACAACTCGATGCTTTTCATTAGACGCGTCTTTCATACAGTATCTAAACAACGCCGTTGCTTAAATCATAGCAACGCTTTTCTTTCAGACATTATCTAAACACCGCGTTGCTTTCATTAGCAACGCGTGCTTTCAGGCGTCTCTAACAACTCGTTGCTTTCATTAGCAACGCGGTGCGTTCAGACAGTCTCTCAAACAACTCGTTGCTTTCATTGCAACGCGTTGCTTTCAAGACAGTAATCTAAACAACTCGATGCTTTCTTACAACGCCTTGCTTTCAGACAGTATCTAAACAACTCGATTCTTTCATAGGCAACGCGTTTGCGTTCAGACAGTATCGAACACTCGATGCTTTCATTAGCAACGCTTTGCTTTCAGACATGATCTAAACAATCGATGCTTTCATTAGCACCGCGTGCTTTCAGACAGTGTCTAAAACATCTCGATGCTTTCATTAGCAACGCGTTGCTTTCGACAGTATCTAAACAACTCGTTGCTTTCATTAGCACGCGTTGCTTTTCAGACGTATCTAAACAACTCGATGTTTCATTAGCAACGCGTTGCTTCAGACAGTATCTAAAAACTCGATCTTTCATTAGCAACGCGTTGCTTTCAACATTGTCTAACACTATCGAGCTTTCATTAGCAACGGTTCTTTCAGACGTATTAAAACAATCTCGATGCTTTCATAGCAACGCGGTGCTTTCAGACAGTCTAAACACTCAATGCTTTCATTAGCAACGCGTTGCTTTCAGACAGTTCTTAAAATCGATGCTTTCCATTAGCACGCGTTGCTTCAGACAATATCTACACAATTCTCGATGCTTTCATTAGCAACAGCGTTGCTTTTCATTCAGGCAGTAATCTGAACACTCGATGCTTTCATTAGCAACGCGTTGCTTTCAGGCAGTTATCCTAAATAACTAGATCTTTCATTAGCAACGCGTTGCTTTCATACAGTATCTTCTAAACAACTCGATGCTTTCATTATTCAAGCGTTGCTTTCAGGCAGTATCTAAACAACTCGATTCTTTCATTAGCAACGGCTTGCTTCAGACATATCTAAACAACCGATGCTTAATTAGGCAACGCGTTGCTTTCAGACAGTAATCTAACAATTCGATGCTGTCATTAGCAACGCGTTGGCTTTCAGACAGTATCTAAACAACTCGATGCTTTCATTAGACAACGAGTTGCTTTCAGACAGTATATAAACAACTCGATGCGTTCATAGAACGCGTGCTTTCCCCCCAAAACAGTATCTAAACAACTCGATGCTTTCATTAGCAACGCGTTGCTTTCAGGACAGTATATAAACAACTCGATGCTTTAAGTAGCAACGCGTTGCTTTAGAAAGGATTAAACAACTCGATTGCTTTCATAGCAACGCGTATGCTTTCAGACCAGTATCTAAACAATCGTGCTTTTCATTAGCAAGGTTGCTTTCAGACCGTATCGACGAAACAACTCGATGCTTCATTACAACGCGGTGCTTTCAGAACAGCATCTAAACAACTCGATGCTTTCATTAGCAAGCGTTGGCTTTCAGCAGGATCTAAAAACAACTCGATGCTTTAATTAGCAACGCGCGCTTCAGACTGAGTTCTAACAACTCGATGCGTTCTCAGTAGCAACGCCGCGTGCTTTCAGGACAGTTCTAAACAATCGGTGCTTTCTTCGCAACGCGTTGCTTTTCAGCCGTATCGAACAACTCGATGCTGTCATTAGCAACGCGTGGCTTTCAGACAGTATCTGAACAACTCGATGCTTAATTACACAGCGCGTTGCTTTCAGACAGGATCTCAAACAACTCGTTGCTTTCATTGAGCAAACCGGTGCTGTCAGACAGTATTAAACAACTCGATTGGGGGGGCTTTCATAGCAAACGCGTTGCTTTTTTTTCAGACAGTATCTAAACAACTCGATGCTTTCATTAGCAAGCGTTGCTTTCAACAGGAGCTAAACAACGCGATGCTTCATTAGCAACGCGTTGCTTTCAGGCAGTATATGACAACTCGATGATTTCATTAGCAACGCGTTGCTTTCACACAGTATCTAAACAACTCGGCTTTTCATTAGCAACGCGTTGCTTTTCAGTACAGTATCCTAACACAACTCGATGCTTTCATTAGCAACGCGGTGCTTCAGGGCAAGTATCTGAACAACTCGTTGCTTTCATTAGCAACGAGCTGCTTTCAGGCAGTATTCTGAACAACTCGATGCTTTCATTAGCAACGCTTGCTTTCAGACCGATCCAAAAAAACCTCGGTGGTTTGGCTTTCATAGAAAGCGTTTTGCTTTCAGACAGTATCCAACACAACCACGATGCTTTTCCTTAGCAACGCCTGCCTTTTCAGGCAGTATCTGAACAACTCGATGCTTTCATTAGAAACGCGTTGCTTTCAGGGACAGGACTAAACAAATCGATGCTTTCTTAGCAACGCGTTGCTTTCAGACAGTTGTTCTTTAAAAAACAATCGTGCTTTCATTAGCAACGCGTTTTTGCTTTCAGAAGTGTCTAAAACATCTCGAGCTTTCATTAGCACGCGTTGCTTTCAGACCAGTATTCTAAACAACTCGGTGCTTTATTAGCAATCGAGTTGCTTTCGACAGTATTAAAAACTCGATTGCTTCATATTAGGAAAAGACGCTTGCTTTAAGACAGTGTTGTCTAAACATATCGAGCGTTCATTAGAAGCGTGCTTTCAGACAGTATTTAAAACATCTCGTGTCCTTTCCTTAGAAAAAACGCGTGCTTTCGGACGTATTCTAAACAAATCGAGGCTTTCATTAGAAACGCGTTGCTTTCAGACAGTATCTAAACAACTCGATGCTTTCATAGCAACGCGTTGATTTCAGGCAGATCTGAACAACTCGATGCTTCATTAGCAACGCGTGGCTTTCAGGCAGGATCTACTAAACTAGATGCTTTCTTTAGCAACCGCGTTGCTTTCAGACAGATCTAAAAACAACTCGATGCTTCATTATCAACGCGTTGGTTCAGGCAGTAGTATCTAAACAACGCGATGCTTTCATTAGCCAACGCGTTGCTTTAGACAGTATCTAAACAACTCGATTGCTTCATTAGCAAGTTGAAAAGCATTACGTTGCTTAGCCATCAAATCAAAGAGAAAGTAAAAAAAGCAACGCGTTGCTAATGAAGCAACACGTTCTTAGTTGCGGTGCCTAAAAGCAATGCTTGCTTTTCACTTTTCTGATTGGTTGAGCAAGCAACGCCTTGTTTTCTGAGAATTGTTGAAAAGCAACACGTTGCTAAGAAAGAAACGCGTGTGACCAATACGAATGGCCTTTTTAGCTTGCCATGCGTCAGATGCGTGCAAATAGCGTTTTAAAGAGGATGACGTCCTGTCCTGAGGAAAATCATGAGAAATTTAAATAACTCACACTAATTATCTGAATCAACATTATTACTACCATATATTAGAAGGGATTTTAAAAGTGTGATTCAATTCCTTCAAATTGAGAACTAAAAACTGATGCAGATTTTTTCCGGGAATTATACAAAAATGTGTTTGCTCCCTGTATAGTCGGGGGACACCAATCTATTGCCTTCGATGCCTTGTAGTGGCGAGTTGAAACCGAGCGGAATGATATAGCCCTCTAGCGTGTCTGGTAATCTTAAGGGTAGGTGAAACAGTACCATTCTTGTACCGTCATGCTTTTGCAACCAGCCTGTAGTACCCGCTGTAAAATATACTTCCCCGATTTGGGAAATAACTAACAGCACTGACAAAAACCAACATGGTGCATGTTTCACCCTTTTAGGAATAATTTCTTACAAGATCACATTACTAATTAGAAATTTGCCAATACTGAAGGCAAAATGCTGGATGCTTCCTATGCCTGTGTCCCTAAAATCGATTAGAAGTCTAGTTCCCTCTGGTAATCGTCAAAGTAAGTTGAACCACGCAATTCTAGGATGCCGTATAAATCAACAAGTATAACGGAGATTGCACGGTACAGAATGATACGCGTGTCATAAAAGTAAACAGAACATAGGCAATGAATAACTTAAAAAAATATTTGAAGTGTAAATTATAATGCGCTTGTATGTGCACGTGCTTATTTTATCTGGTTTATTATCAAGACATGTGAAAGAATATTTCCTAAAATAGAGAACCAGTTTTACCGGTTTGAGGAAAAGTAAGTCATTCGTATATCGATGATACGCCAGTATTTAAACATATCCAACTAAACTCCTCAACATTCTGGTGAGCATTATCCTTACTCCCCCCCCCCCCATCGGTAAAACTATTTCTCGACATGCCTTTACAAAACAAGATAAACGCATGCACATTACAACATAATAATATAGACTCCAAATAACTGTTTTTATAAGTTATTCACTATTTTATGTCGACTTTGTTTTTGAGACACATGATAGTATTAGATCCCGAATATAGTTACAATTAGAAATATATTTTTAACGACACCACCACGGCCTCTTTTTGGGCACTGCAGACGGCTACATTTTGCAAATATAGGCCCTTTCATCACCACATATGGAATCATCGTGATAATACACTTTAAAAACACTTCGCTCAATTTGATTAAAAATGAACAACCGTTATTAGTAAATCTTAGCCAAAAATATAACCTTATGCATTGATAGGAAAAATATAATCAACTGGGGTAAGACTTTACCAAACAGAAAGGGTTGTTCCTATTTTTGTAATTAACATTTTCTACAGTGACCATTCAATGAGTCTTAACAAAATTAATTAGGCATAGGTCTGTAGCTTTTGAGATGACTTATCACGTTATTGCGGGTTATCTAGAACACCATTTCGAATGCCACTAATTTTGTGTTACAGCCCATAGAGATAGACAAATAAAAGGCTGGAATACCAACGGCCATTTTGATTCGCCGAGCTTATTGGTGGACGGTTAAATGTTACCCCAAACCTTACAGCATGGAAAGTTACACTTTATCATTGACTTCGTCAGGCCACCCTTGCATATAAAATGTTCCTAGCAGTGGCGTAACCAGCGGGGGGGCAGGGGGGCAGACTGCCCCCCCGGACAACTAAAATGAGGACGGAGAAGCTAAAAAATGGGGACGAAAAGAAGGGGGAAAGAAGGGGAAGAAGAGGGAGAAAGAGAAGGAAAAAGGGAAGGAGAAGGTGAAAAGAGAAGAAAAGGGAAGGAGAAGGGAAAAGAGATAAGAAGAGAAGGGAAAAGAGATAAGAAAAGGGGAAGGAGAAGAGATAAGGAAAGGGGAAGGAGAAAATAGTGTGTTGTGTGGGTGTTCAGGTCTAAGTGGCTTCGCTCCCCCCCCCCCCCCGCTCCTCAGAATTTCGAACCGTCTAGAAAAAAATATGGGTCTACCCGGCGAGCGAAGCGAGCCGAAAAAAAATGGGGAAACTTCTTGAGTCTTGCCCCTCCGGAGGCTCAGGTCTGGTTACGCGCCTGGTTCCTAGGACATACTATAACATCGTCAAACATGTGGTTTGTTCAGAAATATTACCCTCGCAAAGATCTGTCACGATTTTCTCCACGTTTTTTCAATATGGCGCCCAAATAGCGTGGACCCTGGTATGTTCGTAGTTTGCTATGAGAATAATGAGCGACACACAAACTTCCCAAGTCTAATAGTTTTTTTTTTTTATTAAAGTGGAATTTTGACCTTAGTGGGTCGAGAAACGCAGGTGCGACAACTCGTTCGTTTTTATTATTAGTAACCAGCGAAAATAAACGTTTTCTTGCCGATTCTAAATAAATTACCGGAAGAGTTCGGAAGCTTTTTTAACAACTTATACATTTGTCAAAGTGATAGTGTTAATAGAGGCTTGAAAATACGATCGCCAATTGCTTGCTGGTTCCACTCGGTTCTTTGTGGTGGATCGGTTTCTATTTTTCTTAAGCCCATGATACACTTCCAGTCGCAGCGAGCGATTGGCGTGCGCAATACCGGATTCTGAGATCAAGTGTTACGCATGCCTCAAGCCCAGAAATCGCTCGCTGCAATTGGAAGTCACTCATGGGCTTTAACGATGAAATACGGATCAATCGCCATGAACCGCTGGTCAGAAGACGGTTGAGTTTTGAAGCCAGCACCTTAGCAATAAGGCAAACAAAAATAACAGTTGACTTAGCTTCAACCTAAAAGTTAGAGCGTGGCGCAATGGTTAGGATATCGCCTTTGGTGCAGAATGTCCCCGGTTCAAACCCGGAACTTGGATTTAATTTGTTTAAGCAATATTGATTAAAACTAGAGTTCCGCTCTCCTCGTGGTTCATTTGGACTTGGACATATGAATCATGAGAATAGCCTGTCCATCGGAGGGGATGTTAAGACTTCGGTCTCATGTACAGAGTGTCATTACCTGTACATGTATATCACAGTTAGTTTCGAGAAGGGTAGGGTGGTAACCCCTGGTTATCCCAAGCCGTCCTGGTCAGTTTCGAGGGATACCCCTAGTAGAGGGGTTAATCACTGTTGGGTATACCGCTGAGGTCTCGGTCCTCTAAATTGTAATAAGCAAATAAAAAACCCTGCCAAACTGTGAATTCGGAAAATAGTATTTTCTAAAGAATTTTTTACCAAATTGTGGAAAGAAAATGTGCGTGAAAGTGATTGAACATAATTTCAGATGGTTAATGTGTCTAAAGGGCTGCAAGAATACATTTGTATCTGGAATAACATTGAAATGGTCTGCTTATAATCATGTGGAAATGCGTGACTGGTGAGAATTAAAGGTAAGGGAAGGCTTCAGAATTCAACAACCGGGTGCTCGTCGGTTCTGCCCGGGTGGAAAAAAAGTTTCACTTGTTCTTAACACTTAAGTGGACAAGGGAGGGGGGTCCTAGGGACCCGCAAACTATATTTTGCCAGTTTTACGACGAACGATATACTTTTTCCGACTCCTATTTTTTTGTAATTGTGTACTTTTGGATACGCATCTTTTCATGAAAAAAAAAAAAAAATCTATCACCCCGGTAATTAGATAATTAGGTTGGGTCCCTTGTCCACCACCGGGAGTGGGAGTGTCAGTAAACAATATTAATTAATTAAAACAAGTAATTAAGAATATTGTTCTTGGCTTAATGTATTTACATATTCATGTATTAACCATAAATAATAATAATAAATAGGACCATTTATGCTGATAGCGATCACTGATTGTGCCACACCTCCATCACGCCACTGTAAAACCAATGGGAAGTACAACGGCAGACAAAGCCACATCACCAAAAATATGACATATAAAAAAAAAGATGACATAAGTTGTGTTTAGTATATGTAGATTGGACCTGTTAGAAAACACCTTTTTTATTATTACATATTTGTGGAAAAAGGTCGTGTTAATTGTGTTCAATTTTTTCCGAATTTGAAAATAAGGTTTTGACCCTAATTTTAATGTTTCTTGTGGGAATCTAATTTTATTGCTTAATTGTTATTGTCTTGTTTATGATGACCCGGGGGGGGGGGTCATGGACCCCCCCTTGTCCACCAACGAAGTAGGAAGACGGTGTCCACTTAAGTATAAAAATGAAACGCGGCTCTCGCTTTCGTGTAACGAGGTCAATGGGCGTTTAAGTTTTGAAGTCCTCCTTTATTTTAGTCACTTTTAACGGTGTGTGTTTGCGATATTATATTTTGCATGTGATATATTATTTCATCCGGTTACTTTGTAGAAAATGGAACAAAACCCAGGTTGTTTGCTAATTATGAAGCAATTGGATTCCCCAGTTCTATTTTAGAGAGAGTGTATGTATTTTGATCAAGGCAATGTGAACTATAAAAGCGTGTATGACAACTTCGTCACCATTCTGAACGCGTAAAGGTTGAGTTACTGCCAGGTCATAAGCCTATAGGGAATAATTTATGATTGGACCCAGTGGCTAATGTAACTCCCCCTGGCTAGAAATATGCCGGACCGAAATAGAAAAAAATTGCATTTGAAGAGAATGGACATTCGTTTGCCCTAAATTGGGCGAAATCAATGTAAATGATCTACTTTTCTCGCGCTCGTGCGCATTGTCCCTTTTAAAACTGCCTGGGGACTTGAATGTTCCTCAATCTACTCGACACAACGCGGTCGACACAGGTTCACCATGGCGAGTTTTGATTTTCCTATCTTTTACCACAGTAATCATTCTAATTTCTGTCGGTAGACACACAATGTCACAAAGTATAAAAGACCAAACAGCACACGAAAGTCAATAACAAGGCTTTGTGGTAACGGCAGAGTTCATTGCATTAGAAAACAAGGCAGCACTCGTCGGTTTTCAAGATTTTAGACACATGCACTTGGCGTGTAGTACCCAAAAACACACGAATGTTATGCAGGCTTGTTGAAACTGCAACGAATTTTTGAGAATCGGGTCAGTTTTATGGGATCGCCACCTTCTCTAAAACATTGATATAAATTGTGTGTTAAAACCGTCATGCGTTATAGAGCCCTCATCGGTTTCCGATAAGTATGGACTCCTACGTCTAATTCTGCCAAAAATAGGGATCCAAGTTAAATAAAATTACAAAACAAATTTTTTCTTTTGAGAAAACTTGCCAATATGATTGTCTACTGTCATAGACTAAATAAAAAAAATTAAATTCCCTCCTTTGTCAACTGTCAAGGACGAGCAAAACGCAGGTCGTGATGGTTTTAGCTCATAGTTTAATGGATCGGATGGCCCAGACCGAGTGCCGGGGAGCTTAAACTTACTTGCCAGCACCGTTATTACACCTTAGAAAATGTAAGTGCCTGCACCTCTACATGTTTGTGCTGGATTCCCCAGTGGATTTCTCCTCCCTTGGGTGCTCCCTACCGACTCTACCTACTACTCCTTTCAGTATAATCCATACTTCGCAACCAGTGGGCTAGGATAGGTGAATCAATCTGGTTGGCTCGACAGATGAGCCAATTAGGGTGGTTTGGCAGGTGGGCTTTATGGCCTTGTCTGGGATACTAAGAGGTTCTGATCCCAATGTAGGATTTAGAGCGCCTGATCTCGGGATAATCAGACTCAATCAGTGATGACCATCTGGGGTAAAGGACACAGATCCCTAGTAAGCGGTGAAGGTTGCAACCCCCACGGACAATCAGCGAGATGGGGGAGGTTGTCTCAGGACTCTTTCCACAATGGAGACAGCATCCTCCACCTCTCTTTTGTCTTGCAAAAACAGTGTGGGTGCCAAATGGTGCTGTGACTTACTCCTTCTCTCTGTCCTTTTCTCCTTTATTGAGTAGTAGGTCCAAGGTATATACTTAGGTCAAACTAACTATGGTGAAATAGTACATGCTGCCTTGTAGGTTGGTTCGGGTGTGCGAAAAAAGGCTAGGGGACCATCCCTGACAGAAAAGGGCAACTGCTGCCTTGCAGAATGTCACCGTGAAAGACAAGGCTAAGGGACCTTCCCAACAGAAAAATGGTGCTGGAGCAACCTGGGCGAATCCAGTTAATATTTAGCTATTGACAAGATGAATAGTTAACAACCGTAGCACCAGGGTAAAAGCCCCTGATTTAAAGTCTGTGCCTTCGGAGTCAACATTGGCTATACCAATATGCATGATGGATTGGGTCCTAAAGCCTAATGGACGGCCCAACCACGATATGACAAAAGAGCATGGACAACTTTGTTTAGACGCAAAAAATGCTTTCATCATTAAGCCACATTTATTGTCCAGTGACACTTTCAACAAAACAGCCAAGAAAGACGAACTCGTACATAAGCACAACTGTATGATATCGATGTTCATCTGCAACAAGAACCGCATTGGCACAAGTTGAACCTTCTAATATCAGGAGAAATATCCATGGATATGCCACTTATTACAGCCCTCTGATTTGGGAAGAACATAGAGAAATGCAGTTACAGGAGGTGTGGGGCTCTTTTCACAAGGCTCTCAAGTCATGTCCAACCTTGTCAATTTAATGAGCCATCTGAGCTTACACTGACGGGCCATCCTGAAACAACAGTCATTTGCTGTACGTTACAGCCCCCACAACGACTATTCCAGAAGAAACTGTTCTCACTCTTTACCATGAACTTTCACTGCCACCAGTACAGTTCCAGCCATAATCTTATGTACATCCTGGAGATTACAACGCTAAGCTTGGCCTGACGACGCGCTGTCACTTGCAACAACAAGTCTAAACAGAAATGGAAGGTACATGAAGGACTTAATGGAAATTTAACCTGTTGCCACTAATACCAAATTCCAAAATCATTCAGGTAGACTGTGGACACACCGACGCCAATGGAGAACTTTTCCAACTGGACTATATCTTGTCAGAAATAAGTGGATAACAGCATTAAGAACTCCAAGGCCTACAACACTTTTGAAGCTGTTAGTCTGATCACAGATTGTCTATTGCAGGAGCCAGATAAGTTATCGACAGAGTAAACCACCTCCCAGAGATCCCATGAAAACAATAGACTGAGGAAGGTAGTGTGGGATACAGCTTTGTGAGCAGTATACTTTAGCGGTACATACAGTTTCAACACTCTTTTTGATTAGCTTGAAGACAGAACTCCAGCCACCTATATGTCCTCACTTCATCCAACAAGAAATGGCATTGGAGATGCTACCTAGAAGAAAGAAGAATACTACTGCATTTGCCTCAAACGACAAAGTCCGCAAATCCCGAGAACAACTGAAGTCTGTCAGCCAGAAGCACCGTACTAATCAACCAGAAGCTCAAGCAGAACCTTGATGCTGCTAAAACTGCACTTGATGATGCTTACAAGGTGGTGCTTGAGGAGCATGTTCAGTCCAAGGCTGAAGCACCCGACGCCCTACATCTTGAAAACAAGCATGCTGCTCCTGTTGGAAAAAGGGGGAGGGGAGGCACTTGAGGTAGCTGACCGATAAGAAGGCTACTCCACCATAGAATCAAAGGTGAAACAACTGAAGAGGACCTTGCACATGGTTTCAGCACTTTAGTTCCTCTACTTGCAAGCAGTTCGAAATAACACTAACCTTGATGAACCTTTCTCAATCACAAGATAGCAAACACCCTTCCCATCCAGACTGGAACTTTCACTATGGAGGAGCTTCAGATCTGCCTGAAGAAACTGAAGACCACCAAGACACCTGGTCCTGACAAATCCTGCAGTAGTCTGGAAGAATCCACTATTCCATGAACACTGTTTGAATTTTGTACTAACACTACATGGGAAACAAACCAGCTGCTTTTCAACATCATTCATCATTCCTCTACCACAGAAAGGCGACCTCCAACAACCCCGAAAACTACAGGGAATTACACTGGTCACACACTGGCCCTAAGATCTACAGCTCCATGCTGCTCAACAGAATCACTCATCACATAATCCCATTCTCAGACGTAACCAGAAGGTTTTCGCAAAGGCAGATCACCACTACCTCAGATACTTGCCCTAAAAAGGATTATAGAAGAGTTGAGAATTTCAAGAGAAAAGCTTCAATTGTGTTCGTATATTTTTCCAGGCTTTTTGACAGTGTTAACGGGATGTAATGCTGCATAATCTCGCCAACTACGGTGTCCCCAATGAGACTTTCAAGGCAATTTGTGCAGACCATGGATGGCCCACCAGGACTTTCCTAACAACTACTGGAATCCGCCAAGGAGATACCCTTGCTCCCTATCTCTTTGTAGTCGTGGTGATTACATCCTCAGCCATAGTCTTTACATCATGAACGACAAAGGACTCACCATCAAAACCAAGCGTTCCAGACGTCACTGGGTCAGCATCTCACAAACTTTGACTACGCGATGATCTAGCTCTAACAGCTGATCTGATATCTGGTGCACAAGATCTACTCACTTGAGAATGCTGCAGACAGGGTCGGCCTGCATCTGAATGCCAGGAAGACTGAATATATGACTATCAATGAGGAAGACGAATCTCAACCAGCTGCACAGCAGATGGTAGCCAACTCTAAGAGGTCAAGGACTTCACGTATCTAGGGTCCTATGTTGCCGACCAGCAAGCTAGCTTCCTGTCACGCAAAGGACGCTGATGCCTGCAATAAACTTACCACACTTATGGCAATATGGTATCTCCAATTCCACCAAGCTGAAGTTCTGGAGCCTGGTAGAGAGTCTCCTGTTATATTGATCTGAGACATGGACCATGAAGAAAGAGCTCCAGGATAGACTGGATGGCACCTAACACCAAGCTTCTTTGCGATACAAAACCATATCCTGCGTGAGCACAATACCAAAGCACAGATTATATGGAGATAATCCCGCCAATTTCTCTTCTGTTTTGCCCAACGGCCGTCACTATTTGCCGTCACTGTCATCGTGCTATTGACCAAGTAGTCCTCAGACGTCACATGTTGGAAGTTTACCATCCAAAACAGGGTCGTCGCCCTTTAACTACATTGAATGTGATTTTTTGTGTTTTTGGCCTCGAGACTCCAGCATGATCCATCTGACATCCCCCACCCGAAGCAAACAGGGACTTTGGCGCTACATGGTGAACAGCATCTCGGTTACGGCCGTTAGATAGATTAATGGATCGAAATGATAGAACGCAATGTTTATATGAAATTTTGTCTGACTGTATTAGAATGAAATCCGTCATGTAATAATATACCTTGTAATATGCGGTACTGAAACCAGTTGAATCAAATTATAACCATCATGTATAATAAGCGAAGTCATACATTCCTGGAGTGAACAACAATTACTATTGCATTTATAAGAACATTAATATTTGAAAAGCGCAATTCGCATATACTATCAATGTTTATAATTTTAGTGTTTGGAATGACTTTAAAATTCACTGTTGTACAATTATGTATCATTACTTGGTATAACCAAAACGATTCAACTGGACTTCATTTTTAAACCATTTTAAAACTAAAAGTAAATTCTTGAAATCAATCTGTCATCTTGGCAACATGGCCTTTCAAACATAGTCAACAAGCTCAAGCAATATATACATACTGTCCCAATAAAAACTTAAATCAAACTAAAAATTAATAAAAAATATAAACTTTTCATTTTTGCCAGATATTTTGACTTTATTTGTTAGACAAGACCCTAAGCTAAATCCTCGCTTTATTCATCCCATTTGATGGACCCTAAGCGGAGATATTGTCAGTTGAAAACAAGGATAAAATAGCACTTGGGCCAGTTTTGCTCAGTTTCACTTGAAGGTCAAAGAAACTAAAGGTATAAGGCGTGTAGCTTCATGGTAGGATTAAACCCTTTTCAAACAAAAGAATATTGTACAGATCACAGTGAATGTATTATCATGCACTGAACTAATCAATATATTATTTTTCAGTGAAAGCAACCAAGCATATCGTGTTTTGGGTGAAAAAGAGGGGCTCACTTCTCAGGGCAATAATCATGAAATTTCTGGTATTTCGGGCCTTTTGACTGCTGAAATTAAATTTACCAGCCATTACAACTCTGTTTTGAGGGACAAATGAGTGGACAACGCTCTAATGTGGAGGGACAATTTATTATACCCTGCCCCTATTTCCCCACTGCCTCCAATATGCCAGGGGGAGGAATATAATGAAGAAAGCAGTTTTTAACAAAGAGCAATAAATGAAAAGGATGGTTGTGGTTAAAAATCTCAGTTTACCTTTCACAAGGTAGTTTTATGGTCCTATTCTAGCATCCTCCTGCAACCTGGAGTAAAGCCGATACAGAACCAGCACTGTTTGGAATTGAATTCCCAATGCTACATGTATTTATTGACAATTGTAACATTATAAAGTTATAAAATTATGTTATATCACAAGAAGTACTTTATACCTACCTTGTTATTTTAGTTTATTTTATTTCAATGAAAAAATGTCTTGAAGGTGATTTTCAAGGGCAAAACTTTTGTAATATAGAATAGCCGAAAACTGGCCCAACAGGTTTTTCAACTGTCTCAATATTAGCCATAACTCTGAACCAGACCCCCCAATTACAAACCAAAACTAAAATCTCATGAAGCTGGAACACTCCTAAAAAATATCATTAAAAACGCCAGTTGAGATGAACTTAAATTTTGGGCGCAAAAATGATTAATCTTTGATTGCATATTTTTTTTGTTTTTTGGGTGTGGACAGTCTGTATACTACTAAACGAAACTAAATCTGTAATAAAAATATTGGTTTAGGTAACGCTGATCGTGGCGTCGCCACAAGGGGCAGGGTGATAGTAAAAAAGGTGAATTGGGGAGGAGGTTTGAAATACAACGCAGAATTTAATTTTTTTCTAAACTTTTACATTTTTTATTCTTCCCGGAGGGGCGTAAAATTCGGTGGAGAAGCTTTGGCCTAAGGCAGGGGTGTCTCACCTGACCTGGCGGCCCGTGGCCCCTTTCGGCCGCTAAGAGCTCGCATGCGCCCCGCGAGGTACCCCCGCGCGTCCTCAGAAAACAGAATTGCGATGATGTTTATTGGCATACCAATCTGGGACGTGCCGAAAATACAAGTCCTCATTTTTTTCAACAATGGCAAATTTTGGTATAGAAGTAGGTCGCTTTTTTTTCATTTTTTTTTTACAAATTTGTTGGAAAATTAGTCAATTTCATCAATCTTAAGGCAAATAATCCAGATATTTTCAATCTGAGCCATCATTTTTCCAACTTTGCAAAGGAAAGGCCGACATTTTAAGGGACATTGCGAATTTATTTTTTGACATTATTGTTTGGCCAAAATTCCATCTTCTCTGGTTGCTTTGGGTTCCCTTTTTCCAAGGACGCCAGAGCCCCACCTGTTATTGGCTTGCGGCCTGCGATAGTTTTGAATTCCATTCAACCAATGCGCCCCCGAGTCAAGGAAAGGGTGTTGGACACAAAAAACCTGGCCTAAGGTATATACCTCTTTCCCACCCCCCTCCCGCCTCCTCCCGCTGCAGAGCGCACTAGTGCCGCTACTATATAGCTTTTTGAGTACGTTCGTCGACTATAAATGTATATTAGGGTAAATAAATCGTCAAATTGATAGGCTGGAAGATAAGATCGATCGTAGTCCGCTTGCTATTTGGGTTTTAATTTTGAAATTGATCAAAGCATTGTTGACAGAGCAAAGGTGACCAAAATAGCACCACGTAGACTGTTCGCAAGGCATCACTCCCTGCATTTCTGAATTGAACCACTGTAGTTCGAGCTCCACGTAAAACAATCCAGCCTATTTCAAGACTAAGGGTGTATTTTATTTTTGTATGTAGTAGAGAAAAGATATCTATTGGTAAAGTACCTAACTTGTATAATATCATGCAAATGAAACATTTCACAAAAACCCAAAATGTCAGTAAGAACCTTATAATCTCGCTCATGATTTGTTTTTAGTTGGACGTCCTCAATTCATTTTGGTGAAATGGTAAATAAATTAAAATAAAATAATAAAAAAATGCCGTAGAAAAAACAACGTAGAGATTAGGATAATAACAATAATATTAATAAAATAATAATGATAATAATGACGATAATGAAGATGATGACAATGATGATGATGATGATGATGATGACGATGACGATGTTGATGTTGATGATGATGATGATGAGGAGGAGGAGGAGGAAGATGAGGATGATGATGATGTTGATATTTTTTGGAACAGCAAAGTTGGATGATTTGAACTAACTCATAAATTAGAAAATGACCTAGTTTCGTTTTTTCTAAATGTTTTAGCATAATCTTTATTCTCCAGTATTTTATATCCCTAACGTCCCTTTACGGTACTTTTTTCACTTTTCAAAAATCACGGAGCGGACCCCTGCCTTATTTTTATTGGGAAATTGCTCCTATATCTAACAAGAAAAATAACGCTACCTCCCTTTTTGCGGTGATCGTCAGGTTGGTAGTCATTTTCAGAAAAGGACGTTAGGGGTATAGAAAAGTACCATTTTTGAATTATTTTGCTGATGACATGCCGTGCCTTTACATCGAACACGTGTGTAGCGACGCGATACGTATCATTAACGTAAAACTTTATTGAAATTGATGGACGGATTAAGCTTAAAATCAATTCAAATACTTATAATTAAAACGTAGTGTTAGAATCAATTATTTTGTAATCCTCTGTTGAACTGGAGGCACAACAAAATATGATATGTCCTGTCCTTTTAATTGATTAAAGCGCCTCTGCATATTGTTGGTAGAGTTATTTCCTCGAAAGTGTGGCATTATTAAATATTAGAGTGTGTACCATAAACGGGTTAATACCAGTTAATATCGACTTTGTGTCACACTCAAGCGAATATTAATCAATCAAAATTGATTGTTCTAAATAGCAATCGAAAAGTGACAAGTGCTTAGCAAAGGATGTATAAGGGCAAGCATCAAAACTCAACCGCCGATTTCGCCCGGTTTTGAACCCGTTTCTATTGTTCTAAGCAATGGAACACGGTTCAACTACCATGAACCTTAGCGCCGCTCAACCACATCAACCTTTACGGCGGTCCGGTAAGTACGTAATCCTGATTCCAAAATTGAAAAAAAAAAGTTGAATTGAAAGCAGTGTTTGAAAATTCTCAAGACTGGAAAAATACTGAAAGGCATTGTGGGAAAAATGGATGCGACCGTAGCGATTGCGTGTTCACTTTTCGTGTCTGCAAGCAGCCAAGTACCCGATAAAAATGTTCAAAAAAGGTTCTATAGGTTCAGACCCAAGTACGATACATATCCAAAAAGAACCAAGTCACGGACAATCTGATGCAAAAACATCCATAGAACCCCTTTGTTTTCCGGGAATATTTGAGATTTAGTTTCATTTACACACATCCTCTATGGGGGACTGATAACGTTAATCTCTCGCGCAGTACCAATTTAGATTTATCTTTCACAGTCTTCTCTCTTATCGCATGTCAAACATGTGTTCTCACATATGATCCAGTCAAAGATGGGTACAACGTTTGGCTGCTTCACTGAATTCCGCAAGGTCCTTGTTTGTGCATGTTGCTTCCAGCAATGGGCAGGACCACGAGATGTTTCATTGTCTGTAGTGCAGTTCCACAACCAAAGGTAGTATCCTGAATTCTGCTTCCAGATAGCCCACCTCTGCAAGGAACCCTTAGATGGGCCAGTTCTGGTTCTTAATATGTTGAGGCATCGCAATCATCCCATGAGGAGTCAGTCCAGGTGGGAGATGCTCACCCAGGTTCAATACCGATAAATGTTACTTGGTTGATGGCAAGTCTTTCTTTCAACAAGGAGACTCTCTTGACCCCCGTAGAGACTGTTTCAAGAGGTTGGACTTTGCTTAAGAAACTCTCTCTGGATTTCAGGCGGTTGGCAGCACGTAAATCGGTCCAGACAGGGAATGCTTCACATTAGATACTTGGAAAGTACGTCTTGCATGCTCGCTACGACGATGTCTGGTGGAGCAATTTGCTGCTAGGATGTAAAGTTTTCCGTTGGTGTTGGAACGGAGGGCATCATTGAGAAAGCCGGCGAGGCATTTAACGCGGAATCAAGCTTCTTGGCATGGGTTGATCTTTCCCAATACAGGCAGGCATACTCTGCCATGAGTAGCACAGGGCAAGGGGCCGTTCGATCTTTCGGTATGTGGGCGCGCACCCCATCGTGCCAGTGAGTTTTTCAGGGTATTGGGTGAACATACTTTGCTCTTTAATTTCTCGATTGTGGTCTTATAGAGAGAGTGCGGTCCAAGGTAAACTCATTAGGGTAGACAGGGATATCCACAGTGCTCAGGGGTGTTTCAGACCAGTAACTGTTAAGCTGGAAGTTGGCTTCCACGTTGCGTAGATGGAAAAGCACACACACCGGTCTAGGATGGATTTGCACGTAGGGGTTTTCCTCATAATAAGGCGTGAGTTCATCCAAAGCTTTTGAGTCTCTCTTCAACAAACTGATGAAGTCGGCATCTTGTGCGCTAATGCCAAGATTCGTCTGCATAAATAAAAGGACAGGTCCGCACTCCTAGGTGTCGTGGTATAGATGTTAAACAGGAGGGGTGCAAGCACACTCTTGTGGTAGGCCATTCTTGAGCCTACGCCATCGGGCTCTTCTTCGCTCCTAGATGAAAAAAGAACATCCTGTTGCCAGCAATCTAGGATAAGGTCAGTCAAGCGAATGTCATTGGAATTTCAGGATCTATGGAGTGGCATCTGTGATTAAACAGTGTCGTACGCTGCTGATAGGTTCGACGAACCACAGCTCCGGGTTACCATACCCTTCTTGAAACCATCCACAATGTGTTGAGTTAGGTTGAGACTTGGCTTGGTGTTGATTTGCCTGGCCGTAAACCTGCTTTGTTCTGGTATGAGGTGTTCCGGGGGTCTATAACAGGTGCAATACGATTGAGCAGGATACGTTCATAGAGCTTGTAGGATAGGGCTGAGGAGTGATTTTAGGTCTGTAGATCTTGGGATTGGAGGGTCTTTGCCAGGCTTTAGGAGTGCATAACATGTGCTTTCCTCCAGATCTTTGGGAACATGTGGGAAATAAGGCAGCAATTGTAGAGCTCAAGAAGCCTTCCTCTGCATACTGGGCCAAAGGATTTTTAGCTGCTTAGTAGAGATGTTGTCAAGGATAATGGTGTCGGTTGAAGTTTAGCTAAGACCGATTCCAATCCGTCCAATGTGAAGGGGCGAGTGAAACCAGGGTCCCCACTATACCTTCTTATTGGTCTAGTTTGACTTCTTGGGGTTCTTGCTGCAATTGCACTTAAAAGCAGTGGTGGGCAACTTGGTTGGGTTAACATTTGGCTGCTGTGGAGGTTGTTGGATCCCCTCGGAGCTTCGGATGGGTTAGACCATGCTTTCTTTGCGGTTATGGGTCATATAGGTGAATTCAATTAAGGTATGCCAGGTTTTGATCGTTCAGGGAGATCCTCGTCGAAACTTCCTCACCTTTAGCAGTTGTTTCAGCAGAAAAGGGATCAGCTGCAAACATGGTAGTATACTCATGATATCTCTAGCCACATCCTTGGAACGGCCGGGAATATTCCGTCCTACAGCCTCTGGGTATGACTCTCCGCGGCAGTCTTGTTCACTAGTTTGGGACAAATTTGTCATAGGTATGGGGTTTGAGCAATCTCTCACGTTTGATCCAGGTCATCAGTGATTCCTTGCCAGTCTTGCTTTCCGGTAGTTAAAGCGGCGCTTAAAAGGCACTTTGTTTGGTCTTAGAAAGCGTTGACTTGGATACCGATTGGTCGACGTTGAGTTTGTGGAAACAGGAATCCAGAACAATCTTGATACACAGGTTAGAGATGTTTTTGCTTACATAGCTAGATCATGGTTGTAACCTCTCTTCCAGCGGGCCACTATGAAATGATGGCTGCAGCTTGGAGTCGTGAAGGAGATGTAGATGCTGACTGTCTATCCATTCTTCGACAGATTGTCCGTCCTTTGTAGTTTCATTGGCCCCATGGGTACTATGGCTGTGAAGTCGCCAATGAGAAGTGAGGTTTGGGGACTTACCAGGGTTGAGTTGAGGGTGCTTGAAGTCTACTGATGGAGGTTTGTAGGAACGGATGTAAACTATGGACAGATCTAAGCTCAATGGTGAGGAATGAGATGTGTGATAATCAGACATTGAGGTTGCTTCTACGATGGTTGCCTGTTCTCACAAATATAGCCCACTCCGTATTGTCGAGTGGTCTCTCGGGGCCACGGGCCATTCCTGGTATGGTTGTGCGGTGGTTATTGATTCATCTGTGGGTTTCCTGCAGACATAGGACATGGCAATGGAGAGTGTTACACAAATTCAGCAATGATGGTGACTTTTTCCTGGAAAACCCTCCACATTCAATGACGCTTTAGTCAAGGGCAGAACTTAGAAAAGGCCTGCGCTGAGGTCTAGGCATAATATGGGTGACTTAAGAAATGATGTTATGGAAAAACAGTGTTTGGAGTGTGTAGAGATTAGTTCGCGGCTGGCATTACTACAACAGGGGAGACCATAGGAGGGTTCTATACTCAACTTCGCAGGTCTACACATTGGGAAAATACTTTCCGGGCCGCCGTAATCATACCTTATTCATTGCATTCTCCCAAAGGATACATTTCGGTGCATACCACAAGAGGTTCGGGATGAACCAAATTACGGTGTAACATTCGTGGAAGATATATATCAGTTAAAACAAAAGACAAGTTTTACGGAATAAAAGCGCACAACCTTTTAGTTATTTGATTAATTTTATGGAGAGATTCATGCAAGGATCATTCCGTCAGTCTTACATCAGGAAATGAAACACCAAAAGGTGTACGAATGGTTAGCCTTGGTTCGACTGGGGTTAAACCAGTTCCATAATGCATTGCAAAAAATCAGTGAAAATCACCATTTTTAAATTTTTAAATTTAAAGGAGGGATGACCAACATGAAGTATATATAAGTTTTCATCGTGATAGAAGGGCCTTCACCCAAAACCTCCTGTAAAATGCCTCCAAATGTGCCAGTGGATGACCATATTGATAAAAAAAAACACGTACTCTCTATGGGCCAATTTAGTACAAAGTTTTGCTTCCCAAAGGACTGAACCGATTTAACTCGTGATATGATTTCATGTGAGGGAGAAACATCATGATCGGATCAAAACCGCCTTTCCTTTTAAACCGAACTTTAATGCGAGGTTGTTTTTAGGCTTCACTAATGGGCGAGGTAATCAGGCGATCGTGTTAACCCAAGTTAGCCTATTGTTTCCCGTCACAAATTATTTTAAACTTCGTATTGTCTTCACTGATTCGGCAGGTGTGGCGGAGATATAGTCCTACGGGTTCACAGTCCGGGGAAAAAACAATGGTGAACAATAGGGCAATCGATTCAGTTGGGACTCTGCACGCAACAAGTATTTCACGCTTTATCCGGTGGTGTCTATGGGGGCCCGGAACTCTGATTACTTTCACAACCGGCAATAACGTTAATGTTTGGCGATAGCAGATTTTTGAAAATAATTGTTTTTGAATGCAACATTTTGTTGCTTATTTTTCCATCAATATGAGATATCAAAACAGCCACACATCATGCATCTGCTTTCTATCCCGACTTTGAAGTTTTTAGTTTTTGTTTTTACTTTAAATAAAAACTATTTACTTTGTGCAAAGTCCAGAAGGAGGTCAACTAGATGCGAACCTTACACTTGGCGAAAAATCATTATGGTTTCAATTTATTCCCCAGGTGCTCTGCACCTTGAAAGGTTGAGCTGCAGAACCAAATCCTGAAAAACATAACATGTCTAACGAAGGCAGGTTAGCCGTCACAAAGTAATATCTTTATGGCTTCGACTTTTACGCCAAATCACATGTGACACATAGAATAAGATTAAATGTATAGCAATCATGCGAGTAGGTCGTTGTTATTAATAAAGAACCGTATTAGAGACCATATTTTATGCGTTTCTGCGTAGGCTGAGGTTTGGGATTCGTATAAGTCATGGCGAATTTAAGCAAACCCAAGGAAATGTCCACCTTGGAATTTCTTTCTAGTAGTGCAAGAATTTTAAATAAAATAATGGTGTTTGGTGTGTTGTTATACTTAGAAATGTTGAGGGAATAACATATCAAAAGTCTAGAAGTATAAGTAGCGGGGAACATGCATTTGCAGGGAGGCAAGGTTTGTATAAATGTTCTTTAAAAAACGACGTTTTGGCTGTCAGCCGGGACTCAAACGTGCAAATAACTGTAAAAAGGAACTCGAAACGTGCCATTAACTGTTAAAAAACGTCATTTTAACGGTTGTGAGTCCCAGCTGCCAGTCAAAACGCTGTTATTTTAATGATCATTTTAACAGTGTACAGGGGGAAATATAGGTATAATTGTACTATACCAACATTCTGGTCATATCCTAAAGATTAAAAAGGGGTATAGTTTGCCTTATCTGTGGGTTTTAGTTTAATAGTTATAGGAAAAGAAAGGTTCAAGGTCATCCTTTGTAACATTTTCAGAATGCTCCGATTCTTTTCAAAATGGTTTCAAATTCTTCATATAGTCCCAAAGGACCAGGGAATATAATATTTGCACTCATTTTAACCATTTGGTCATGTAATAAAAGGTCAAAATGTAACAATGGTCTACATATCCTATGGGGTCATTAATACTTACTATCTAATTTGCATCTAAAATGTCAAATGTAGAGCAAATATGCATTTCTGGTATAGGGTATGACCAGAAAAACAATTCGAGACTAGTTTCGTCAAAATCGGAGCAACGAAAGAATTACCCCAGGATGACCTTGAACCATTATGATCCTATAATCCTGAAACTAATGGCCGTAGATATGGCAAACTATACCTTTGGAATCATAATGACCAAATGAAAAAATTAGACCTGTTTAATTTTTGACCGTGTACAAAACTTTTCCCCAATTGTTTACATTGTTGATTTTTCTAGACTTTTGACACATTATTCTGTGACAAGAATAAGACAACAGGGCCAACTGTTTTCAAAAGTTCCAGTCCTGGCTAAGATTAACCTGTCCTGGTTTTTCTATATCGAAAACTATGTTGGGTTTGGTGTGCAATCAGTACCACTCTTTACAGATAGATGCCTATTTTTACTCCGAGATATATAATTAATAGAACTATTAATCAGTGTTTTCTCCGTCTGATAAACCAATCAGATAAACCACCAGTGGGTTGTGGTTTTAAAGTGTATTTTATTTATTTAAATTACCGACTCAGCATTACTTTGTAACTTGACAACCGTATTGATAACATATGACATATGCGGAACCATTGATGCAAATCCAAATGCTAAACGAAACGTGCAGTATGATTCTGTAGATTTATTTGGACGTTTGAGTGTTTTAGCCTATAGCTTTATTCGTGCTAGTATTTTAACTCCAAGAAATCACTCATTTAAAGGAACAATGATAAAAATTATTCCCATTTCGTGATTCACAACCTCGTCCCCCGATTTACCTCGGAAAAGTTTTATATATCATATGAACTGTTAGCATTAGTAATCCACGTGTACCTAATCTTACGTGCAAATTCGGTCGTATCTGTTTGTAATTTCTGTCCGTAAACGGACATAAATTACAGCACAGTGGCCTATGGGACCGTGGGAAACAAGCCTGAGCAATTGCTCATAACACAAAACCGCAATATAGGGATCAACTCA
This sequence comes from Ophioderma brevispina, assembly GCA_023653785.1. Lineage (NCBI taxonomy): Eukaryota > Metazoa > Echinodermata > Ophiuroidea > Amphilepidida > Ophiodermatidae > Ophioderma > Ophioderma brevispina. Next base: position 31,110 of record JAMKCH010017846.1, read on the forward strand.
AACTTTGTGAATAAGCTTTGGTCAATGATATCTAGTGAACAATGAATAAAACAGAAGGTGCTGGAATCACGAAATACACCTTTAATTTTAGCAAATTAAAGCCACTATCAGCGATTTTTTCACAATGTAAACAAATCGCGCCCCCTATTTTTTTTAATCAAAATCCATTTTCTTGCACTGTTGTATTGAACATTTTTGTAGACCCCTGTAAGTAGCTAAGCATAACACGACGTGTTTGTCAAGAAATTATGATTTTTCTGCTTTGTTTACTAATAAAAGTCGGGATCCGATTTTTTTAAAGGCTAGTAAATGGCCCGGGGGGGGGGTACTCAGTGGAAAAGGGTAGGTACATATGTGCCGCCGATATGGGTCACATTTTCACGCCTTACTATAACAATGGGTCATTTTTCCCACCAGGATACTATAAAGATGGGTCACTTTTTGAGGTCATTGCTACTATATAAATGGGTCAATTTTTTCAATTTTTGGTCGCATTTTACTATGAAAATGGGTCAATTTTTCCGATTTTCGCTAAAATCACAATGAAAATGGTTGATTTTCTGATTTTTGGAAAGTTACTATGAAAATGGGCCGATTTTGCTAAGATTACTATGAAAATGGTGCGAAATTTCAAAGCCAACTATAGTAAATGGGTCGAAATTTCGGAACCAACTATATAAATGGGTCATATTTTTGTACAATTTGGTCACTATAAACATGGGTCGATTTTTTTACCCGGTGGACGCACACCCGTACCCAATTTGGGTCGAGTACCCCCCCGGGGGTAAATGGCATCTTCTAGACCGCTTTAATATGCTTACGTGTCTGTTTTCACATAGAACATTAACTAAAGGTGTTGATATGACCTAACTCGAGCAATTTTGAGACAAAATGGGCATTTTGAAATTGGAAAAAAATGACTGATAGTGGCTTTAACGCCAATTTACAATTTAGCAAATGAACTCAAATTTGAGGAAATAGCCAGATGGAAGAAATATTCATATTTAGTTGTGACATCAGTTGAGAGGAGAGAGAGAGAAGAGAGGAAGTGAGAGGGAGAGAGGAGGTGAGAGAGAGAGAGAGAGAGGAGAGAGAGAGGGAGAGAGGTAGTGAGATTATTTATTTTATCATTGAGTAGAATGGATGAATAGGTTTCCAGATTTATCACCTTCACTTTTGTGATGTTGGGAGCACCTATTCATCTTATGACAGAAATAGTAAATAATATCTTTAATAATATCACAACTATTATTTTACTCTTACTGTCTCTGTTTTCTTTATTATTTCAGATTAATGTGTAACCTCTTTGAATGGTTCCTTAAACCTACAACGAATCTTTCTTGCTATCTACCCATTTGTATTAAAAATAATCTGCATTGTATTAATCTGAGTTCAAACTAATAGACATAAAATTAGAGGGGCGAGAGGAGATTTTCTGTGGAAAACAGTCTCTAAATTTGCTCTTGATTGGTTGTAGAAGACCTACTGAGCATGTTTTAGAACGTTTATTAGACAAACAAGTGGAAAAGAAAGCAAAAAGTAAGTTATGAACTTGCCTACAACCAAATCAACCCAATTGGGAAGCATGCTTGTGTCTACAGTCGTGCAAGACAGAAAATTAAGAATCATCATTAATTTTACCATGAAGACGATTTTCGCCCTATTCCATTCAATGTGATATAAGACAAGCTGAATATGCAAAACATCCGGTTTCGAAAATATACGGGTGCATTTTATGGAAATATCCATGTCTCTTTATGTCTTTAGACGTGTACGCTTTGGTTCTGTCAATTATAATAAGCCGTTAAAAACACTTACTAAATTGAAGATGGAGATTAGTGACCAATAAGAGTTGTGATTCGTATCTTGAAATATTTGCTTTTCAATCTCAATTGGAAGCTTTTGCTAATCGAATCATTAGGAGGCCGTAAAAATATGGAAATGAACAATTAAAGTGAGTATTGTATTACCCAACAGTATGAGAATTGTATGTTTTGCTCATGCTTTAAAATTACAGGACGTTTAAAGAATTTAAATAATCGCTTAGACCAAATTCACTACAATTTTCATTGTTGATTTTTAGTTTCTCGTGTCCTCCAACAGTAATGCTATAAATCTCATATTTTAAAGTAAAAACTAAACATAAATACTAAACCAAAAGTCGTATATATCCAAACGAACCAGAGCCGTGACCTCTAGCCAAATTTGGCAAAGACCTGAAGATTTCTCCCTTGCCCGAAGATTGACCCTTTTTCTCCCTTGACTTTTTTCTCCCCAAAATTTTTCCAAGGGCGAGTCGCCCGATTCGCCCACCCCTAAAAAAATAGAACTAGCAACAAACAAAACTAGTCACAATATCTCTATTTTGCATTCCTACTGATAATTGCATTCTCATAAAATCCCTTTGGCTTATTAACCACGAAGATTTCTGACCCTTATCACTTGCCACATAGAAGAAATCCTAATTAGATTTATCTAATTCATTTCAGCTTTTGCCCATTGAAGTAATGATGGGCAGACGAGGTTGCACACTGCCAATTAAGTGATTGTATTGAATTAAGCTCCTGTCAATATCACATACATTCTGATATTAGAAGGACATGCATACAATGATAAATGAAACGTGCACTTTGTTCATAATTTGCAGAGCAGTAGGTGATATTCTAGAGAACAGACCATTATTTGCTTTAATTCAGATCATTCGGTAGGGGATACTTATTTTTTAATTGGTTTTATAGAGAGACGAGGATATTAAAAATACTTGACAATGTATTAAATCGCACCTGAAATAAAAACCTCGTTTTGTTGCAATTAAACGATGATTTAGTACAGAAGATAAGCATACTTTTCTATAGAGCCGACGGCTTTGGTTTTCTTTCTCACTTGTTTGTCCAATAAACCTCTGAAACTTTCTCGGTAGGTGTTCTACAACCCCTCAAAAGCAAATATATATTTGCATTACATCCTCAGAAAAATCTTCCCGTGACGCGTGTCCCTCAAGTTGTTGTATAATAGACCGTATTCAATAGCCAGCCATGTTGGTGGACAAGATAGACGCATTCCAGTACTACAATACATTCACCTGTCAATGATCCTGTGCAAATCGCTAAACATGGATCGATTGACAGCTTAATGTATTGTAGTCCTGGAATGAATGCATCTTGTCCACCAACATGTCTGGTGGCTGACGTCATATTGAATACGGTCTATAATCATGATCAGGCATACCTATTGCAGAGTTTCCTTTAATTTAAAAAAACATCGTTCTCGGTATATCCCATTCTCTTTGAGGCATCTAATTAGTCATACTTTATGACTATATTGATAGGATAATGATGATAATGTGTTAATCATGATGATGATCACCTTTATGTCATGCGTATGATATTATCGAAAACTGATGGTATGATGGCACCCAAAATGTTCTTCAAATTTTAAAGAAGTTGGGGCCCGGGGGGGGGGGGCTATCCTTACATGCAACTAGCCTGGGGGTCTCTCCTGTTCTAAAGTATGATATCCTTCGCACGATATTGTACCACACAGTTTTTAACATATTTAAAACAATGTAATTTCGCTGTTTTGCTTACTCACTCACGTCTTACCCATCCCAGTTCTAACTTTTAGAGGTTTAAAACCTCTAGAAGAAGAATGTCCGATATATGACGCAAAGTAGCCAATGTACTAGAAGAAATTCGTTCACTTTATATGACATCTGATTTGATTCTACGTGTATATCAGCTTACTATAACGTATACACCTCTGTTATGTCCAGACGTATGTCCATCTTAATTTGTTGTAAATCCTGCAGATGGAACTGCTGCCGGTCATTGTAAGTGTTTGGACCGACCACAGAGTGCCAGGTGTAATAACAGATCGATTCCATCTTTTGTAGGAATTAAAAGGATTTTGACCCCTTATTTAAATAAAATATTACACTGAGTATTTGGTAGGCATTTTTCATTTTTCCCAGGAAATGAGATGATAAACCTACTCCAAATCTTTGTGGGACATTCCATTGTAATAAACAGGGCGAGAAAAAAGAAAAGAAAACACTACTAGTGACATCATTAGTGAAACTATTGATTATCAGTCAATGTCATGAGTAGATTCACAAAAGTCACCTGGAATTACTATAAATCAATGGTACCACAAATGATGTCATCACTAGCCCAAATATTGAATGCTTTCTGGTCCCTCCTTGTAGACTTGACATAAAACCACATCATTTCTATTTGCATTTCCTGGGACCTTTAATATGAACAGAAAAATGTAGAAAATAACACTATAACCTAATCAGAACCCAAGTATTATCTAAATGATTGGCCAAAATGGAGGGCGCTCTATATGTTAAAGTGTGCTAGTGTCCGTTTCATAACTATGCCCAGACCGACAGAACTTTTCATGAGCTTTGAAGGAAAACGAACAGTTAAGTTCAGTTTATTTATCAAAACTGAAATAGACAACCAACTAAAATAAACTAATTGATGATTCATTTACCAAAGTATCCTGCCAAGAAACTATAACTAACTCACTAACTGGTCAACTGATTTCTAGCAATAAACAAACAACCACCAACCAAACAAACAAAACAGAAGCTAACTATATTTTCCCGGTTTTTCAGTTACCGCTCCGTCCTTTTTTATAAGCTAATCAGAACAAATATGCAAATAAGACATTTATCTGCAAATTTCGTGATGACAGATGACTTGCTTTAAATTCTGATACTGTGTCAACTACAACCCACATCCAAGTTTCATTATTATCATGTTTAGAGGAGTCCCCAAGTGTGTGAAAATCGGATCAAAATATGATAATGATAAATTGGATGGATTTACGCCCATATTAATTGGTCTCCTCGTTACGAGTTTTAAAATATTGGCTCGACTTCGAACTGCTCCTCGCCCAATATTTTTGGCACTCTAGCCAACCAATTCATTTGGGCTTAATCGATTCCTTTTATTCAAAATCGGTCATCGCGTTTTTGTTTCATATAGTAATTTTTCCCTTTTTTTTCTCTTTCTCTTGGCGAGTAACATACTACATGTCCTTCCATAAAAAAACACGAAAATAAGAAGCCGTTACAGTGTTTTGAATGGATACTAAGTTCGCTATTGAGTTTCTTGTCTATTTGGGAAATGTTTTGTATGTGAATATTTTCCTGGCCATAATTTCATGGTCATTAACAATACTGGGTCAGTATATTTTCAGGTTTAACGTCCTCATTAATTTTCTTCATTTTTTTAAATCTTGCTTCCGTAAATCCCGCCTAAACAAAATAATAATAAATCTGGTGATCTATGTGCAATGGGTCCTGGCTTCATCCATGTTACATGATCGTCCCCCCCCCCCCCCCCATATGGTCTGAGATGAATTATTACTCTGTCTTAATTGGGCTATTTGAATTAGATAATGAGCAAACGCGCCTTCCGCATGCTGCCATAATTGATTTCTTAGCCCAAATTGCTTTCTGTTCATTTATGCGGAATGTCCTTTCAGACGCTTTTGGTGTATTTTTTTTATTTCAAGGCAATCTTCCACTACGTTGTACAGTAAAGAAATTGGATAGAAATGATTAATGTCAGGTTGTTGTCCAATTAATATTCCAGGAGAAATCAACTGAATATTTTTTGCTGTTAAAAACGACTGCTTGATGTCATTTCAACATCAATTGGCGCTATTTGACAGCAAGTATGTCCTTCTGTGTCAAAATTTTACTTTAGACCTGGCTGCAGAACTCCCTCTCCAATTCTCCTGAGAGTGCAACGACTTTGTTCCTACTGAAATCATCTTGAATGCGAAAGCATCTAATAGGTCATCAATGCAGGTGTCCTCAGGGTTTTGTCCTTGGTCTCTTCTTGTTCACCATCGTCAAAGATGACATCATATACAGAGTTATAAATCCCCGATCCATCTTATGTTGATGATTTTACGTAAATGTCATTCATCTATCAAAAGATTGTTCAACTCCTTGCACCACAAAATACTCAGATTTTGGATGTAAATCGAAATTAGATATAAAAATTTAAATTATCTAAATTATTAAAATAATTAAAATAAAGAAATTTAAAAGAAAATGTTGTTTTGAAAATATAAAGTTAAATGTACATTTTCTGATCCTAGCAATCTCTTTTTAATAGCTTAACACTTAAATTCAAGGGGGGGGGGGGTTCCTATGGACCCCAAAATTTGTTTTCGCGTTTGAATTGTCTGACTTTTAAATACCCTTCTTTTCATTCCCCCAAAAATTAAATCGGCCAAGCCGTTAATGAGTTAATTAATGGGGGTTCCATGGACCCCCCTTGGGCACTAACGGAAGTCATCTGAGAATATTTTTCAAAATCGAAGAACCATAGCCATTTTTGCTGATATATTTGCACATATATATATATAAATAAACAATTATTACTAACAATAAAAATAATAATGTGCTTAAAACAAATGATTTCATTGAGGACGTTGCTAAACCGTTACTATACAAACTCTATGGGAAAATGACGTGTATTTTGCAAAACCCGTAAAAAATACAAGATTGTCTAAAATGTAAGTTTGTGTTAAATATAATGTAATTTGGTTCTTCTAGAGTAGATATCAACATAAAATAAGTTTTCAAAAAGTTTGATGTAAGTGTGAGGCTTATTGGAATTTTCCGTCTTTTTGCCCAATTTTCGCGTGTTTTGAAATCAATATTTTGGCCCTAATTTGCAGCCCAAATAATAAATTTCATATTTATTGCTGATTTAAGTGTTGTCTTATGACCCTTTACATGTGGTATAATTTCATTACAAAATTCTGTCTGAAGTGGGTTTCCTTAGTAGCTCTTATGTGGGGTCCCATGGAACCCCCCCTCCCCCCCTCCTGGTCCTTAAGTGTTAACAAATATCCCTCAAGATCATTTCCAAAATTATCATTTAAAATTTGTGATAATGTTTTTTAGGGTCAAAATGGAGAAATGTCGTGCTCATTGATGATTTCCTTTGAACATAGGACTTGATCAAAATCTTGCTATTTAGAAAATACGTGGATCGTGTGCCTCTCATAATTTGTATTTTCAAGATATTGAGATTTTAAGTTGAGAGGAACATTTTAAACCCACTGAAATATTACACAACTCCAACCCTTGAATGGCTCCATGCATTGAATCTATCCAACAGTTTAAATGGCACGAAAATTGTGTAACTCTAAACCCTGGTTACGTTGATTCTATCTAGTCGTACATTTTGCACAACACAATGATGCTGTTCTAATCACCTTGTGGTTTTGGCCTTAATTATTAGTATTCATCGAAAGTTTACATGATCTTATCACACTATGAAGACATTTGAATGTTATGCATGCTTTCATTGATGTTTTAATTTGTAGCTCTTCGCGAGACATACTTACTGCTTATGTTGATGAAATGACGGTGGGGGGGTGGGGTGAAAGCACCTATATCCGGCAGGAGCCATAGTCCGGGCTCCATAGACGATAACGGAATCAAGCGTGAAAATAATGTTGCATGAAGAGTCAAATTGATTGCCCTATTCCTTACCAGCTGTAGCCCGGACTTGGAGTACGCCGGCCTATAATTACTTCTACATGTACACCGGTAATCAAAGGGCAACAGTAAGAGACGTTTCGTTGTTATAGAATAAGCACATATATCCATTTGCTGTCTTCCTCTGCTCAATAAGATGCGCTGAAAGTACAAACCAGGATTCATACACTCGTTGGTGTCCGCATCTTTAACCATGTTAATTTGTGAAGCTTTCTTATTTTCTCGTAGAAGGGGTCACATTTGCCTTAACATACTCAGTTGTATTTCCGCAATTTTTCAACACTATTTTTTTTTTAATTTTTCTTTTTTTATAAATTATTCCATAGCACGATTTAGTACAGTCAAAAGGAATAACACATATCTAATATTTGGGGATCTACGTAGGATACGAAAATTGCGGTCATTCCTATCGTGTCACTATTGCATTGACCTACAATCATTAGTTCAAATTGTTGGAACCTTTGTGCAATTTGGTTCCCGCCCCCTCATTTATTTGCCATGAGCACGAAACACTTGATCAATCTCGCACCATATTATTTTCCACACGATTGGGAGGGATGGGGAGGGGAAAGAAATTTTAATAGTTACAATGCGTGTTCAAGCCTATTATCTCCTTCATAGCTTCCAATATTAACAGTTTCCAGACTTATGAACAAGATTTTATCCAAAGGTCAAAAAATCTGTACAAAATTCACAAAAACTCTCATAACTCGAGAACGTTTAATGTTAATACGAACCTTTTTTCACGAAATGAAGATGACCTTAATAGCTTTATCATATTACACAAGTTAAAATCGAATGCTTGTACGTGAAATTTTAAACATTAAGTTTAAAATTTTAATAAAAAATAATAATAAATAATGTACACCAGATTGCAAGTTAAAAGTCCAACGAAAAAATACTGAATAAACATGACCGAAAGCACAAAACGTGCATTTTAAAACACACAGACAACCCAGACCTACACTACGCACATACGCACGCACTCGCCCCCGCCACACATACGCACGCACGCACACACTCGGGCTCCCCCCACCACCTAAAACAGAAGATTTTTCATATAGGCACGTTTTGAAAACGAAAACTACTGAAAAAACGTAACCAAAAGCACACCCAGTACATTCCACCAAACTCTCGCGCGAAGACACCACACTCACACATACGCACGCACCGCAGTTCCACCCACACATACCTCACACACCACTGACACATACAAAATATACGTCCACATTCACCGCAACCACGCACATACACCCTAAAACACAAGGACTGTCAACACGCATGTTTGCCTCTGAATCCAATGCAGAATAAGATAAATAAATAAATGAAATTTTTATATCATTTTGCATTGGGTCCTCTGAGGAGTGAGGGCTTCGGCCCTTACGAAACAGTGCTGTAAGCCATGGTAGTAGAATATTTCCAGAGTCTTAAACCAAAAACAAAAAAATCCCCCCTCTTCGCCCTTGCCCATACCAAGCCCCCGTCACCGCAACTGAACTCGTTCACGTGAATGCACTTGTTAGGACGAGCCAGTATTGGATGCAAGCGTGGGGGAAGCGCGGTTGCCCGCGAGGTCCGGGTGCGCGCCGGCAAGCGCAACAACATACCTCCGGGGTATCTAGTGGCCTCATCACGTCCACCATTCCCACGTTTCTTTGCAGATTTGTTGTATAAATCCACTTTTGGGCAAATTTGGGTGGAGGGATAACCACGCGCCTCCATGAAAATAGATTAGTGCCCGTTTATCCTTAAACTCTTGTCATAGGAGCTGCTCTTTTGCTATATGCACTGGCGTCAAGGTGGTGGATCCGATCGAACCTCGACACACCACACTACTCATCAAATAGAGAGTCTGATATCAAAGAAAGTTCAAAGTTCGCCAGTATATATAGATAATACTATATATATAATATATATATATTTATAGTATATCATCTCATAATAAATATCTAACCCTATATCGCACCTTTGGGAGACACTGATCTTTGTTTATGTACTAAATGAATACGTAGTGGACATTTACTGTCTCCCCCCTAACGTTTTCCTTTGAATTGCGTTTTTCGCGCAAAGTAGGAATATTATTTATGCAATTGAAGGGTAATCCACTAGAATAACACAGGTAAGAATATTAATTAATTTAAAATACTACAAATAGCTCATTATAACTAATGAATTATTCAACGTCTCCCTAATATACCATTGGTAGATATATATATATATATCTATATATATATTATATATAGATATATAGTATATATATAGATCTATATCTAGTAAACGCTATCTCCTGCTAGGTGAAGCGATCTTTGATAGTCACCTCATTACGGCGTAGGGAACTATCACCTTCCCCTTAACTCCTCCCTGTTATTGCGATTTATTGCCGTCACAAGATATGAATATTAATTTGCAAATGAATGAAATACCTCTAGAATAACAAAGGATGGATATTAATTTTTTAAGAACTATAAGAGCTCATTATAAACTAATGAATTATACATGATTCCCCCTAACGACTATATTAGCGCAATATATATCTTATATATATATATAACATATATCAAGAAAAAGAGTACAAAAACACGTAATTTTTCATGATGGAAGTGGATTCGAACCCATAAACAATGGATTAATAGACCAAGAGTAACTACCACTAGACCAGTGTACCACTCTATGAAATAAGACAATCAAAGATCTATTCATTCTCGTGCCGATTATTCATCTCCAACTCAGCTTACATGACTAATTCCAAGCTTAGATTGCTACACTTTCGGTCAACAACGTTAACACGACATATAGAGAGTAAATACTCGGAAATTTCAATAGATTCGAAATCATTTGTAATTTCATCGTCTCACAGAAAAGAAAAGATCATATGATATTTCTTTTTAATTCTTCTTGTATCCGTTGTACCCAGATGGCATCTCTGATCGATATCCATTTTAATAGGCTAATTTACAACCAAACACATACCACATGCTAGTGTAAGTGGCAATCCATTGGCCTGTAACCATTGCTTCATTGAAGATCTTAAGTTCGAATCCATATTGTGTTATTTTTTGGTTCAACGCAAATCACTCCGTAATAATTTAAGTACACTAGTTTTTCTAATCCATTTTATAACTTTTAATTTCTATTGGCTTCACAATATTTTCGTCTCTGAGGTCTGATAGAACACCGTCAGCTCACAACCTAACAAACCCCAAAACCAAAAACAAAAAAAAAAAAAACAAAAAAAAACAAAAAAAAAAACCCCCACCCCCCCCCCCCCCCCACAACCCACCTGTTTCCATACCCCAAAATGCGATGCTATTTAATGCAAACGATGTATTATGCAGTTTATAGAAATAAGTTTATCTTACATACAGTTGATTGACCACGTTCAGTAGTGCTCCTTTCTCCTTTGGCTCGTTTAATAATTTCTAGTCTTTTATTCATAATTTTGCGGCATATCCCCCTCTCACACACGTGCGCACAAATCTATCACGTAGGCCTACTCACATGTTGTTGGGCGGTTTTACGTGTAGGTTGATATTATATATATATATCTTGTGTGTGATGAATCTATTATAATGCTATTTTTTGAGTGTAACATTTTTGTTAAATAAATTTCTTTTTAACAGATCCTTCCAGAGGGGTGCTAAGTTTTTGCTGTCGCGTTCTCCGATCGAACTATTTGCCCACACTGAGTAAACCTCCGTAACCGGGGTAAAAGGACTACTGTACACATTGTAAAGTTAATGTGTAATAGGAGACTCTCAATCACGTCCGCACTCATGCCCCTGTTCTCTTGACAGGGCCGCCTAACTGCGTCAGAATACAATTTGAATCATATTATAAAAACATACCACGTCCCAGTCGAGTTCTGCCCCTATATATGCTGACATGCCAGCCATTCAACAGGTGGCGGGTCTATCCCCCCTAACATTTTGGTCACTAATTTAAAACCCGATATGGTTGTTTTGCAATATGATGGCGTTTCCCATTCAGATAATCGAGGCTCACTGTTCCGTTCGAAACGAATATTTGATAAAGCCATGAACGTACAGAATCAAAGTACACCCACCTTACCCAAGATCTTAATGAAAAGGGCTATGCGTGTCACTTGTCTGTATTGAAATTGGGTAGCCGTTGTCTTCTTTCCACCTGACAACGAGCACGTCTGAAATCAATTTCAAAATTAAGCAAGAGGCAAGTGAAGACCCTGAGAAAGGATCTGAGCCACTTGCCTTCCATGCTAGCTACCATTTGGCACGCGGTCATAGCCCCTTCTTGGGAAAATTGCCCTACAATTAAATTTGTATTCAGTCTCCATAACCAGTAGTGTTATATAACCACTTTATTTTCTATTTTATATCCCATGGTGGTGTGTGTGTGTGTGTGTGATGTATGTTTGCGTGCAGCCTGTGGTGGAGGTGTGCTCGCGGGCGTGTGTATGTGTGTGTGTGTGTGTGCTCGTCTGTGAGTGGTTTGGTGGGTTCGCGTATGTGTGTGTGCATGTTGTATTCTGTGTGTGTTTTGTGTGTGTTGTTTTTTATTGCTTGTAATATCTAATGTTGTATCGTCTATACCCTTCTGTTTTGGGATTTCCAAACCGTGGCCGGGTTTTCTGTACATTCTTTGTTGTTTCTGAATAAAGAATTTGATTGAATAATTATTTAAATTGATGATTTCTTTAAAATTACTGAAAAATGCAGTGTAATGCAAGAACTAGGATTCTATTACAAAACTGTTATAGGGTCATTTGAGGGATGATACCATCTTCTTCTCCTAAAAAATCCTGCTTCTTAACTTAAGGGTTTTTTGAGTTATGATCGTTTTTTGTAAAATCTGTAATGATTTTTTGACCGTTCGGATACAAACTCTTGTTCAAATTAAGAAGTGAATTGTTAATGAGGAAAGGCAAGTCCAGTTGAACCTTTTGCAATTTTGGTTTCCCGCCCCCTCATTTCATGTTGCATGAGCACGACCCCCTGGTCAATCTCGCACCATATTATTTTCAACACTGATTGGGAGGGATTGGGAGGGGAAATAACGTTATAGTTAACCATGCGTTTTCAAGCCTATTTATCTCCGTCAAGCTGCCACTATGAACATGGGCTCAAGGACTTTGACAAGATTGTAGTCTAGTGTCAAAATTCAATGAGGGATTATATGCGGACTATAAAGCTTATATTCCTCTTTAAAGTCTGGACCTAGACAAGTCTGTGGTCAATATTGTGATTGTGTCACAAATATGATGATCTTCCTCCGTGTATTTTTGCTTTGACCTAGTCTATGTCAAAACTTCAATAGGGATTTATATGCCTGACTGAAATAAAGCTGTATAATCCCTCATTGAGGCCTTGACACTAACTATTCTGTGCAATATTTTTGATTGTGTCACAAATATGATGTCACAATTCTCCATGTAATAGTGCATTGACCTAGTTAGTGTCAAGACTTCAATGATGGATTATTGTCTACTGAATAAGCTATAATCTCTCATTGAAGCCCTTGACACTAGACAATCTGTTCAATATTGTGATTGTGTCACAAATATGATGGTCATTCCTCGTTATATTGCATTGACCTAGTCTAGTGTCAAGACTTTCATGAGGATTATATGTCTGACTGAATAAAGCTGTATAATTCCTCATTGAAGCCTTGACACTAGACTATTCGTGCAATATTTGTGATTGTGCCCACAAATATGATGGTTCATTCCTCGGTCATTTGCCATTACCTAGCTCGTGTCACAACTTCCATGAGGGATTATATGCCTGACGGAATAAAGCTTGTCATGATCACTCATTGAACCTTGACCTAGACTAATCTGTGCATATTGTGATTGTGTCACCAATAAGGGTCCTTCCTCGGTGTAAATATTGCAATGACTTGTCTAGTGTCAACACTTCAATGAGGATCTATGCCTGAACGAATCAGCTCTCTAATCACCCTTGAAGTCTTGACACTAGAATATTCTGGGCAAATGGCTGATTGTGTCACAATATGATGTCTTCCTCGGTGTAGATATTTCCATGACCTAGTCTAGTGTCCAATACTTCAATGAGGTATTATATGCCTGAATAAAGCTCTATAATTCCTCTTGAAGTCCTTGACACTAGACTTAATTCTGGTGGAATATGTGATTGTGTCCCAAAATATGATGGGTCATTCCTCCGTGTAAATATTGCATTGACCTAGTTCCGAGTTTAGACTTCAATGTAGGATTATATGGCTTGACGAATAAATCTGTATAATCCCTCATTACCGTCTGACACTAGACTAAATTCTGTGTAATATTGTGATTGTGTCCAAATATGATGGTCATTCCTCCTGTAATAATTGAATTTACCTAGTCTAGTGTCAAAACTTCAATGAGGAATTATATGCCTGACTGAATAAAGCTCTTTAATTCAACTCATTGAAGTCTTGACACTAGACTTAGTTCTGAATATTGTGATTGTGCAACATAATGGTCCATCTCGTGTCATATTCATTGACCTAGTCTAGGTGTCAACTTCAATGAGGGATTATATGTCTGACTGAATGAAGCTCTCTAATAATCACTCATGGAGTCTTGAAACTAGACTAGTTCTGTGCCATATTGTGATTGTGTCACAATATGATGTCATTCCTCGTTTAATATTGCATTGACCTAGAGTCCTATGTCCTAATACTTCAATGAGGAAATATGCCCTACTTAATAAAGCTCTATAATTCCTCATTGACGTCTTGACACTAGACTAGGTTTCTGTGCATATTGGATTTTGTCACAAATATTATGGTCATCCTCCAGAATATTACAATGACCTAGTCCAGTGTGTCAATACTTGCATGAGTATAATATGCCTGACTGAATAAAGCTCTATATCCCTCATGTGTTCCTGTGGTAATCAATTTTGGATTAATTTTAATTTTTTAGGTTTTTTCTTTTTTTAAATAAAAAGATCTATAGTCAAAATTACAAGCCCACAATTTGAAATCTGCCATTTTTATGATAGGACAAAATTGGACAATTCTCAGCCATCAAGGTCCTGAACCAGAATTACCCTAACTGATTTAGGACGAAATTGGCGATTTTCCGCCACCAGTTCCTGAGCAGGAAACTTGACCTGACCAATAAGGACAGGCTAAAATTGACCAATAGCCTATAAACCTTAACTCGAGTAAGTTTTACAGAATTAAATACCGAAAAAGAATGATGCTCATCCTGGGATGAGAACAGACGGAAAACGGTTGAAGAAGCTGGAATCCCATGGCAAGTGTTGGCGAAAAACCCCATTACAAGTCAGACTAAGTGCACCTTAATCACTGAAGAAGAGCTCATCATCCTCGGATCAAACACTGAGCAGTCTTGATGTATAGGCCTTGCCAATTACTTTGCACACTTCATGAGCATTTTTATTAAGGTCTTTCGTGCACCTCTTGCCCGCACCTCTGCTTACTTCCCCCTGATATTCCTGTCTTGTAAAATGTCGGCCCATATAAGTCCTATTTGAGCGTAAAGTTGCTAACCCATAATAGTGACTCAATTCTAGCCCTGATCTCCCCTAAATCTGCGAAAAAAGAGCGTTTAGTCCCTATATGAGGATACAGTGGTTGCCATTGTTCTCTAACTAATACCGACTCAACCTGTGGATAAGCCGGCAATTCTGGCCCCTCTCCGATCCCTTCCATAAGACAGTCCCACCGCCATGAAGTTGGGTGTTCTTTAGGCTGCGTGGAAACCAGATCGCCGACCACCCGTACGCATGCTCTGAAACAAGTCAAAAGAGGAATCGAGACGAGTTTTCGCGTATGACACGAGGAACAAGGCAAATGCAACTTACAAACTTTAAGATCACAATAAATATGGTAAATAAACACACTACCACCCTTGAGAAACTGTGAAAAATATGATATGATCTCTGAAAGTAAGACACCTGCATAAAACTTAATACAAAAACAAAAACCATATTCCTTCCAAGCAGCCACCTGAAAGAATGACAATTAGCCAGTCAGGAATTTTTTTTTTTTTTAAGCATAAATCCAATTGATTTAAAATAAATGCGATTAAGTCCCGACATGGCCTAATTATAGGGACTCATATGCGGACGATTTCCACCTTCCCATCTGTTTAATCGTTCATCTGAAGCCCCGCCATTGCAGCGGATGTTGCAGCTCCCATTCTAAAAACTATGGAAGAAATTCTTGTTGAAGGCAACCCCATCAATCGACCCTGTTTCAAAACTCTATTGAGCCTTAAACAGGTAGCGGGTCACCACCAAAAGGAGAAATAATCCCAGGCCAATTCGTTCTAACATCTAAAAATGACACCTTGCCTTTAAGGTACATATAGCCAATCTGAATACCTATCAATAATAATAGTAAGTCGATTTGCCACATTGGGTCAGTTTTGAAAACCTTAGGGTTAAATGAGTTGTTGAACCGCCATACGAAGACAGATCGTCCTATGCAATAATCGGAAGCGTCCTCATTCTATACTAGATCATGTGAATTCTCCCCCCAAAAAACCAAAAAATGCAAGAAAAAACTGCCTTGAAATGTCACCTCATTGATAATGGGCAAATGGACGGAAAATAGCCAATAGCCGTTTTAAGATGATTAAAGGTTACGGACGCCGACGATCCGAGTGTGATTTAGCGCGTTTACACCCACCCTCTTGGAGTTGGTTCACAAGGAACAATGTTTTGGATCAATCCAGCCATGAACCTTATGCAAAGGAATAGCTGCCAATGAAGAAATTGAAGAAGGTGCCGGAACCGTCCAAGGAAAGGAATGATATATAGGCAATGATGTCCAAATTTGAGCTGCCATAAAGACCCTAGATTCCAATTCCCCTAACGTTTATGAAGCTATCTACAGCCCGAGTGTAAGAAATCCAAGTACCGCTGGCTAAAGAGGCTGAACTAACCGTTTGTGCCTCTTAAGATTACAGCTCCAAAGAACCGTGGAAACTATATGCTTCCTCCGTGTCTGCGGGAAGTTCCTACCAAATCGCTCCATCTGGAAACGAGAAGAGCGGTCAGCCAGATTCTATCTTTCCCGAGATGTGGTTGAGCACATAAATTATAAATAAATGTACCTTTCAAACATTGAGCACGAAACACGCACTAATTTCAGGATCTCCTGACCCGGTGAAGTTGTTTGTTTATAATGGTAACGACAAAGCATCTGTCCGCGACCTTAAAATGATACGCTTCCCCTGATAAAAAATTGCCCATAAAAACTGCCAACTAAATAGGGAAAAATCCAACCAAGCATAGAATGAGTTTTTGCTTATACCTGGTGGCCATTTGACTTGAACCCATCTTTCTTGAAAGTAGCCTCCGAAACCAATAGATTACACGCATCATAACAACTGTAAAGAGCGGTCACCTGACCAACTTGCGCTGATAATGGAAATCCATTAAACTCTTCCAGAAATACAACCACATTTGCAGATCGTTTTGCACACCATTGTACACTATCTCACCAGAAGTTCTAACGCCACAGTGAATCAATTAAGACGCCCAAGAAAAGCTCTACCAGGCGCAATTGCATTGCATATGAAGGATAGAGAGCCAATCAGCGACTGAATCTCTTTTACAGAGTTAGTTTTTTTGAATTCAAGGCATCCGTCCACTTTACTGATTGACATTAATTTTCACGAGACCGAAACAGTTTGCAACACTGAATCAATTTCGAGGCCTAAAAACACCAATTTTGATGTTGGACCGACTGTCTTTTCCTTGATAATGCCACCAAAATGTCGCACACTTTTAAATGTCTCAACTAATGCTGCACATGACCGATGACTTACGCATTCGCTTCGCTGGTAAAGAACAATCAATCCATGTAGTGGCATATCCGATCGGAACCAGACAGTTAATGGTGACGCCATTCTAAAAAGTAGAAACATTTCAAAGTGTGTCAGAAACATGAAAGGCCCCCATTGGCAGGGCCTTATCTACATAAAAAAGGTCCTTGGCCCCGTCATCCCCAGCAGTTCAAAGTCGTCCGGATGAACAGGTAGTAGCCTAAATGCGGACTCTATGTCGCCTTGGCCATTAAAGCCCCCCACCTGCACTTAAGACAAATTCACGGCCAACATCAAAATTTGTATATTTAACTTAGCACATGGACCTATCAATGCCATCATTAATTGAGTCCCCGTGCGGAAAGGATCTACCCAGGACTAGCACCATTTCTACACCCTCAAGTACACAAAAGGTTTGAGTGCTTAATTATGTTGACAACTGACCGGCAACCCCTGAACCGATTCTTAGTGCCGCAAGTGTGCCTTAAGGAGAGGGGGCAAAACAAAGTTTTACAGTGGTCAAAATTTGTAAATTGATCCATCATGTTGAAAAGCCCAGTTAGTGTCTATCTAACCATAAAGGATTCAGAAAAGGTATAGTTTGTAATATGTCCATTCTAAACGTTTCAGAGTTATAGGGCCTTAAACCCAGAAGCGAAAATCAATAATAAGGGTCATTCAGGTGTACGGGGTCAAATTGTAAAATTGCTACGCGATTTTGGATAAAAAAATGGTGTCAAATTATTTGTGGAGATCATAGGAACAATAAGGAATATATTTTGAGTGTCTTCAAATGCTTGCTTAAGAAAGTAAGGGGGGTAACAAGATCATTCCCCATTGAATGCAATGACGTTTGACCTCTGGCCCCCTACCATCGGAAACATACATACGAGTTTGCGGTTCAGAATCTGGTCGCGCATTTTTCTTTGGTTCGCTGGTCAAAAATATCTAGGTAACATTTAAAAAAATTCACCTCGCATCCCGGCATCACACAAGATCTCGCTGTGTCATAATAATTTTTTTTCCTTTTTCCCCACAAACTCTTGCAGCAACGGTTCTTATTTGAACCCCCAAGCTTGGTTCTTTTTTTACTTAAGATAAGTTTTCTCGCGCCAATCTCATACAAATAGTAACCCACCTTCGATCAGCATGTTAATCACCTGCACGAAATCGTGTTTTAGTAAGGAGTTTAATCCTTTCAAGACGGATTGTCTCGCTCTTTTATCGTCCCAGGTAATCATTTGCCCCCTATTTTGAATTCAAACCTGTCCCAAAAGTATAATAAACCGTCAAATTAAAATGCATTTTGGCACTTGTTCTAATGATATCCAATATCAAATATGTTATCATCCTTTGCAACGAAAACCATGTACCTAAGGATTTTTGTGTTTCATCCAGCTAAAACGGAAATATACTATTGTATCCTAACTCATACTCCATCCCAGGGGTTATGTTTAACTTTAATAGTTACCCGTATATTCCCATTTGATCCGTGCGTGGCTTAAAGCGATCTAGTTAGTGAACGATCACGATCCTTCCTTCTTCGCGTAAGGTTGTACATATGTACAAATCAAATCCATCGTGACTTATGTTTTACTCTCAATCAAAAACATATATCTTTGCTCGATGTATTTCAAGACCTCTTGTTTTGATCAAATTTCCATATCAAAAGTATAGTTATTGAGCAATTCGGGCAAAACTACAAGATGCATAGATTCAATTGCGAATACTCAAGGACAGAAGAAGCATCCGCAGATATCACGTAGGTCCAAGGTGGTTTGTCAGAGATTCCGATTGCAAGCACAACTGTGAACGTGGATTGAACAGCTGAAATTGGAATTATCCGAGTACTTCTCGCTTTGAGCTTTGTTTGGCGATGGATGTATTGAGCGTGATTTGACTTACGCTAAATCCATTGGAGTTATTATCTCTCTTTGTTGTAAACTGTATAGTTGTTTTTTCCCTCATATATGCATACTGACGGGTCCGATTACAAGTTTGCTGGTTATATCCCCCGGGGGGGTAAAGTGCTAGCTAGACTACAACAATCGAGATCTCCAATGCAAAAGCAAAAAATAAAACAATATTGTAGGTCATGATATTCACACGTAAAGACAGTCTATATTTTCTCTCATATTTCAGCTAATACCCAAACACTAGATGAATGTTTTATAAGTGGCATACATAGCTACGATTTGAATGGCAATTATTACGGGAAAGACCATCATCATTATTTTCGATTGCCCATAACAGCATCTGTATAGTCATATTTTTCGATAATAATCAAAATCATTTATGCTCTAGTGTATCCCGAGGTAGGAATCAAAAGCTTACCAACATATGAGCAAACTTAATAAGGAATACATTATATTTCTGACGGTCTAGCTTGGTTTTAAACATGTGTAATAGCAATAAAAAAATGCTAAACCTTGGTTTTTTACAAATATTAAGGGCTCTCTATATGCAAAGGTATAGAATTTGTGTGTTTGGTTTTGTCTTTGTAAGATATGATATACCCTATATACCAAATCATGGATATATTGGTATAAATGATCTGTCAATATGTTGTTACACACGGCCCGAAGGAAACAAAAAACTTACGCTATAATGCTGTCCTCTGAAATTTTGTGTCAAATCAAAGTACACAATCGCTGCGTTATGCTGTAATGGATCACTGAATACGAGCTAGATAGAATCAGCACAGAAAACAAAAATGTTCACGTCGCGCTCTCCAAAATCATACAAGTTCATATGCTATTGGCGTGAAGGTGGTAATAAGCATGATCAAGTACATACACATACCTCATAGTAGTTTCCTGCGACGTATTTCTCCTTCTATGTTATACATTGTATAGTTGTTTTCCCATCATATATGCATATGACAGGTTCCGATTACAAATTTGCTGGGTACGGTATATCGTTCTAAATTGGCTAGCTAGATCTACAACCAATCCAATCTCCAATACAACAGCAAAAATAAAAACAATATTGGATATATGTTATGCTATTCACATGTAAACAGTCTTCTATCTATCTATATTTATAGCAATTACCAAAACAAATTAGATGATGTTTTATAAGTGGCATATTCCTGATAGACAGTAAAGACTTTCAAGAAGACAACATTAAATTTGTTTATATTCTCAATATTTCTTAAATTCTTTTTCCTGAAAGCTCACAGACTTTTAAGTAGTTTTATTTAAAAACATGCAAAAATCACGGATCAGTTCTTTGTTCAACATTGTGGTTAATAATTTAGCAGAACCATAGAACAAATTGGTGGTCTTCAATCAATTCACAATTCGGCAGAAAGGTTCTTTTGCTTGATATAATGGCAACGTTTTTATTCACCAATTAGGGAATATTATTTACGTATCTTTTAGAGGAAGGAAAAAGTCTAGTGTAATCTAATTTCTTACGATCAACGATGGAGACTGTATTTTATTAAATTGTTTTTTTTGTGTGCAAATAACGGGGTGCTTGCTGATAATTTAAGCTCGGAATCTTTTGCTTTGAAAGGTTATATGATCTATATATCCCTCTAACCATCCGTCGCTCTATCCCACTGTATGTTGTACGTTTGTCAGTTTGTCATATCCGTCTGCCTGTCTCTCTGTATATTTGTATATCAAATAGGACAAACAGGTAAACCAGATGTAGTCTAGTAAATATATTAGAGTCATTGTAAATAAAACACTTTTCGAAAAACAAGACAACATTTTTTTCAATATGAATAAAAATATTAAAACATCCTATTCTTCCTAAAAATATTGCTTTGTAAGTACTCTTAACTGCGGAAGTTTTAAGACAGAAAAATGTTAATTTTATCTCTGATTGCAAATTTGTGAGAAGAAACGGTTTCGCTTTTGTACATATTTAATATCAATTTTAAAATTATCAAAAAAGCCTGTAAGCAGTGGCGACTGTGGCGTAACAGGCGGGGGCCAGGGGGGGCAGGTTGCCCCCCTGATCGACTTTGGCCGGGAAAACAAATTGCAAAAATCCTGCTTAAATCAGCCGTTTTTAGCCCTCGACGGAAAGAAAAATTGGCCTTTTGACCCCCCTGAGAGGAAAATTTCCCAAACTGGGAAATTGCCCCCTAGAGCGGACAGGCCCGTTCCGCCACTGCTTGTAAGCACAACTACTCAATATACCTGGGGTAATGAAGTCAGACAAAATAATTAAAAGATAATTGATACCCGTTTCAGATATTTTCTGAAAATTTTCATTGATTTATTCCATCGTTGCCTTGTAAAGTATTGTGCGGACTCACTTCGATAAGAGAAAAGGCAGCAGCATCGACAAGAAATTAAAAAATGTTCTATTCTTGAATTTTAACAACCCGGTAGGATATATAAACCACCTACACAAAATGTCCTTCTAAAATTTGACGATAAACTGAAGCGATACCAGATGTCACACAGTCCCTCGAAAGATTAAAATTGTATTACAAATACATTAAATTAGACACTAAATCAATTATTGTAGGATGAGTCTTAAAGCTGTGAAATTTGCTCTGCAGCACAGCTGGGGTGGAAATTAGAACTTCCTAATCTCGAAGATAATCTCTCCATTGTTGTCTCTCTGTAATCAATGTGGGAGGAGGGGGCAATATTTGAAGAGTATTTTCCTGTTGGCACAAGATCAATCAATTCTAATTAGTTTAGCACTGGTTGAGGAGTTTCTCATCAAATTCGGTCCCCGAGGAATTAAGCATGTTGTGCGTTCGAATTATGCGGGGTGTCACAAAAAGTGAGGTGTAAATGCTGATACAATGTTTAAATTTCCTTGACATATATTTAACCTCTCAAACCAATATCATGAATACATACCACTATAGTATGAAAAAAGCAGTCTAAAATCACATATCTAGTTTTAGGCGAAGTACTAAGCAAATATGTGAGGTAAACAGTGTTTCTGCTGTCTGTCATCATTTTTTATTTATTTATAGTTTATATAAACTTTGCACATAAAAACATTATATTTTAAATATCGTAAGAATTCCAGAACAAATAAGTTTGTAAAAAAATGGATAAATATTTTGAGATAACGAATTAAAATCTATGACAAGGTGTAAACATGTAAATCTTTAGTAGTAAATAAGGGAACAATAAAAGGTCACTTGGGAATACACTTTATGCTTTACACTTTACACTTTACAATAGGAGCCCTGTTAAATAACACTTGTAGGAATTTTCAGGAAGCTATCCCATATAAAACGCTAGACCTCACAGGAAGAATGACACCACAACGTTTAGAAACAGAGAAAGAAATGTAATCAAGTAATTTATGTCAAAAATATACTTAAAATACTTAAAATGATCAACTCCCTCAATGATGTTTCCATAGTATATTATTGATACACGCTTAAAGTTTCGTTAAACGCTGAGGTGTACCAAAGAGCATTAATTTTGTTTTCTCAAGGTTCAGAGTAAGTTTGTTGTGCTTAAACCATCTAAACCTGGTTTTCCAAGAGTACCTATGTGCCACATGCGATATTCTTGCAGAATCAGAAATGAGCTCAGGGTACACACACACAAGGTACAAACAATTTGTTTACAATAATTTTCTTTTTGTCGTTTTCAACGTCATTCAACACAAGATAATTGCTAATAAAAGGTATAAGACCTTAAATATTGCTTCAGTTGATGTTTCTGGAAATCTTCCTAGAATAGCACAGAGTTGGGTTAGAGTATTCAACCACAGTTGATGTTCCTGGAAATCTTCTAGAATGCACAGAGTTGGGTTAGAGTATTCCACCCAGGCAACCTCTGGATCAGATCATAGCTAGAAAAGATTCCTTGACGTCAGAATTTTTGTTATAAAATAATTTTTTAGTTTTTTAAATTTTGTTATTGTTTCTTTATTAATTATATTTCATTTTATTTTATAATGTTACTACGATACATGCATTACCCAGGATAAAGTTTCATGTTTTTTTTTTTTTTTTAGGATTTTCAATTTTTTTGGAGATATTAAGCTTTAATAAAGCCCGTTGGACTTATCGATCCTATATCACTCTGGCCGTGTTTTCTCAATGTTTTAGAGCGCTAGGCTAGTAAATCGGAAGGTTGCGGTTCAAATCTGGCCAAGCACATGTTTTTTTGTCGAATGAATCACCGATAGTGTTTGATGGTTTTTATCGAGAGAAAATGTAGAGAAAAATGTAAATCAGTCATTATTAAAATATTGCCAAATATTGAGTCAACTCCTCCATGATGTTTCCATAGTATGTATGGAAATACGTCTTGAGTTTAGAATAAACGGCTACTACGTACCGAACGAGCACTAGTTTGTTTCTCAAGGTTCAGAGTAAGTTGTTGTGCTTGAAACCATCTAAACCTCTATAATGTTCTTGTCTTTAACCTGTTTTCCAGAGTACCTCTGTGCCACATGCGATATCTTGCCAGAAATCAGAAATGAGCTCATGGTAACACACACACAAGGTACGTCTCAATTTTTTTTGCAATAATTTCTTTTTTTTGTCGGTTGTTAAAAGGTCCTGGAAATGAAATGATAAACCTACCTACAACTTTATGGGACATCATTCCAATAAACAGGGTCAAAAAAAGAATACACTACCAGGACATCATTAGTAAAACCTGATTTTTCAGTCATGCCATGACTGATTCACACCAGTCACCCCCTGGAATTTTTCTATTACTCTTTGAAAAATCACAGTTTCCAAATGATGTCATCACCACCCAAATATTGAAGCTTTTCCGCGTTCCCTCCTTGTAGACTTGACACAAACCACAGTCATGTTCTATTTGCATTCCTGGGACCTTTAATGTTAATCAACACAAGATAATTGCTAAAAAAAAGGATATGATGGAAGCACATGCCAAACTCTTGGAGTAGAGTCCATAGCTAGAACGGGTCCCTTGACGTCATGTAATTCTTTAAAAGAAAAAGTCACGATATTATTATTATTTTGTATTAAAAGATAATCTTTGCACATTTTCCCCTGAGCTATCATGTATTAAGATACATGCTTACAACATGATATGTTCAGTATGAAATGTAGGATTTTTTTTTTTTAACCCAAATTTGATTTTTTGATAAAAAGTTAAAAAAACTGTTGCACTAATACCTATGATAGCTTACATCTGTCGATCACATATGGGACCTTGGCTTGTTTTTTCTCAATTGTTTAAAGCGCTATGCTAGTAAATACGAGGGTTTGCGGTTCGAATCTGGCCAAGCGCATATTTTTTTTTCAATCAACGATAGTGTTTGATGGTCTATCTAGAGAAATATTAAAATTCAACCTCATCCCTTGCATCACAAAAGTCACCGCTGTGTACATAATAACTAATTTTTGTCCAGGCACCCTATCTTTGCAAACGATTCGTATTTAATTTTCCGGAGCTAGGTGCTCGTTTGTTTACGTCGCATAATGTTTTTCGGGCCAAGTCTCTACAAGAGTACACCCAAATTTCATCAGTACTGTTAAACCACTGCAAGGGAATCGTATTTTCCAGATTAGAACTACGGTCGGATTAAAGAGCTCATGGTATTGAGGGTTTAATCCTTTTCCCGACGGATGTCTCGCTTTAATCGTTCCCAGGATAATCAGGTTGCCCCTATTTTTGATATTGATAACCTGTCCAAAAAGTCATAATAACCTTCAAATTAAAAGGCATTTTGGCACGTATTTCTTTATCCAATATTAATATGTTATCATCCATTGCAAACGAGCCCGTACCTAAGGATTTGTGTGTTTCCAACGGAAGTATACTATGTATCCTACCAGCTACACATCCATCCCAGGGGGTGGTGATGTTTAAATTTAATAGGTAAAACCTGACTGTTATATCCCATTTTTGACCGGCGTGGTTTAAAGCGATCTAGTTAGTGAACGATCGCGATCCTTCGTTCCTCGCGTAGATAGAGTATATGTATATACAATCAAATCATCGTTTGCCTATGTCTTACTATCCATTCAAAACATAGTTACTTTTGCCTCGATGTATTTCAAGACCTCTCGTTTTGATCAAATGTCTATATCAAATATATCGCGTATTGAGAAATCCGTCAAACTTTTACATGATGCATAGATCAATTTGCGAATCCTCAAGGACAGAAGAAGCATTCGTAGAGATCACTTTAGGTACAATGTGGTATCAGGAGATTCCGCTGCAAGCAAACTGTGAACGTTGGAATGTGAAAAGCTGAAATTGGAATTATCCGACATTATCCGATAACTCCTCGCATGAGCTTTTGTTTGGCGATGATGTATTGAGCGTGATTTGACTTACGCTAAATCCATTGTGACGTATTTCTCATTCTTTGTTAAACTTTTTACTAGTTGTTTTTCCCCTCAATATGCATACAGTCAGGTTCTGGGTAATCAGGCTAAAGTGGCTAGCAAGACTTACAACCAACCGATATCTCCAATAGCAACAGCAAAATTAAAACAAATATTGGTATGTTATGCTATTCACATGTTAAACAGTCTAATATTTTATAGCTATACCCAAAAACAATAGATGATGTTTTATAGTGGCCATATTCCTAGATACGACTAATAAAGACTTCAAGAAGGACAACACGGGCGGAAGATATTTAAAAAAGCCCGACAAATATAGGTCGCAATTATTACATTCATTTAATTGAATTGTTGAATGGCAAATACTACAAAGAAAGACCACCATTAATTTATAAAAAAAAATCTTTCCCATAGTAATTACCACAGTATCGAATGTCCATTTACCTTTTTCGATAAAGAAAAATAATATACGTAAAGATGTTGAAAACAACATACATTTTATTTTTGGTATTTTAGCTCAATATTTTTCTTTAAATTCTTTTTTCCTCAAAAGCTAACAAAGAATTAAGTGTATTTTTTTAAAAACATGCAAAAATCACGGATTTCAATCTATTTGTCAACCATTGTGGTTAGTAATTTTAGCAGGAACCATAGTAACAAATGGTTGGTCTTCAAATCAACTCACATTTTCGAAAAATGTCTTTCTTGATTATAATGGCAACGCTTTTATTCACCATAAGAGAATTTTACGAATCTTTCAGAGGAAAAAGTCTAGCGTAATCTAATTTTCTTACGAAACAACGATGAGACTGTATCCAAATATTGATTGCTCTAGTTTTAAGGAGAATCAAAGCTTCCCAACATATGAGCAAACGCTAATAATCAGATAATGAATACATTATAGTTCTAGGACGGTTTTATAGAGATTTCAAATTGTGGGATGTAGTATTATTAAAAAATGCCTGGCGGCTTACTGCTATCAATATTAGTTGAGGTTTTTAACATGTGATAGCATTACAAACATGCATACACCTTGGTTTTTACAAATATTGAGGGGCTCTATACGCAAAATGTATATAATTAGTTCGTGGTTTTGTTTTTGTACATTGATTTGATTATTATTCTTTTATTATTGCTATTTACCATAATCATTTGATCTATTGGTATAAAGGGAAGATGTCAATATGTTTGTTTTCACTACGGCGACGAACAAAAAACAAAGTACACAATCGCTACGTTATGCTCTAATTACTGAGCAAGATCGAAGCATCAACGAAAACAAAGATGTCCACGTGGTCTCCAAACCAATACAAGTCACAGATATTGTGCATGTGGTGTTAGCAGGTCAGTACATAAACATACCATCACAGTCGTATACTGAACTGCCTACTGTTGGCACCTACACATGAATAATTCAATTATCTGCCAAGTCCTATCATCATGATAACCTCGTGTTCCTGAGAAGAAATCTCAACGGTATTACTGTAAAGGTAATAGAAATGTTACTTTGTATGTCTGTGTATGATATTACCGTACCCAGAACAAACACATAGGCAGTGTTCAAGTTCATTGTATGTACAAGAAAAAAGAACTTAAGCACGAAAGTTTTGATAATATTTACTGATCGTAGAAACGGCGCACTGTTCAACGAATGCAGGTTGCTAATAAATTGTGTCACTTATCCGTTTGCCTTTTTAAATTACAATGCTGTTGGAGTCATTGGTACACGACCAAATTCTTATTGAAAATACTATTATGAAAGTAGGGTTATTGATGGGGTTTTAAATCAATCGATTGATCTAAATAATGATTTGTTTTTTTAGACCCTCTTTATTCTTGTAAAATCGGTTATCTATTTTATTACTCGAAACAAACTCCAAAACTTTAAAGAAAGAAAACTGTTGAAAAGCTTTCAAAACTGGACTCACCTGTGTCACACAAGGGGGGGTTAAAGGATAGCAGCGATATCCGAGAGAATCGAACAGAAGGAAATGTGGAAATGCATTTTTAACTTAAAAAATCAGGGATAAGTGTTGGTGTTGTACAGTTCCAATAACTAATGTAGAAACAACCCACCAAATAGTGAAAAAAAATGAAAAAAACTCTTTGACGAGAAATTGTTCTACTGTCTCTCGCCAATAGACATTCAGCCACGGCGTCTCAAAATCTTTACCACTACAGATGATTGTGGTTACACCAGTACAGAATTAACAAAAGATCAATGGATGTTTGTGTTTGAGGTAAACTGTATTGATCTGGTGCACAATATCAAGCTAAAAATTTGTGATATTCACCGGGAAGGCTTTTTTGATCTAAGTCGGAATTTTGATACGCAAGTATAGAAATACAGAATCAGAGAAAAAATAAGGCCTTGGCTTGAATGCATGGAATTCAAGGGCCAACCACCTTGCATGTTATGTTCGTATATTTTTTTTTTTTCCCCACCATTTGACCGTAAAAAAATGTAAAAATATGAATTTGCTGATTTTTTTCAATGGTTCGGATAGCAATATCGCTGCAATCCCTTTAAGAGCGTGACTACAGGTAGAAAGCAATGTTCTGAACAATCAGCAGTGGCGTAAACAGGCGGGGGGGGGGGGCAGGGGGGCCAGTTGCCCCCCCTTTTGTTGACGACTTTGGCGGAAAAATTTTGCAAAAAATCATGCTAAATCAGCAGTTTTTAGCCCTCTGACCGGGAAAAATTGGCGTTGGGACCCCTGAGAGGGAAAATTCCAAGGACTGGGAAATTTGCCCCCTCAGAGCGGGCCGGCCCGTTACGCCACCGACAATCAGGCTACGCTATATGTTGTTGATGTAATGTTGCAAACCATTTTTTTTTCAATATTAAATGAATAGAACCATTGCTTAAAGGGATTAGCAGCGATAATGCAAGAGAATGGGAAAAATGTAGAAATGCATGTTTTTAACTTATAAATCAGGGATAAGTGTGTACAATTCCATATAACTACTTTAATGTAGAACAACCCCACAAAATAGTGAAAAAAATGAAGTATTTGTGGAATTTTGTCATACAGTCTCCCGCAAATAGACTTACAGCGACGGCGTCTCAAAATCTACACTAAACAGCTGATTGTGGTTTACACCAGTACAGAATAAACAAAGGTCAATAATGTTTGTGTTTGAGGTCAAACTGTATTCATCATGGTGCACAATATCACGCGGAAAATCTGTGATATTTACCGGGAAAGGCTTTTTTGAGCTCAAGTCGGAATTTTGATACGCACGTATATAAATAATAGAATCAGATAAAAAGTACTGCCTTGTCTTTAATACACGGATTTCAAGCCAACCACTTACAGGTTATGTTCGCATATCCATGCCAGTAACAAAAATATAAAAATATGAATTTTGATGACTTTTTCGATGTTTCAGATTAGCAAATCGCTGCTAATCCCTTTAAAATAAATCAGCCATATAGTAGATATAAGTGATAAATGACACTTGTGGAAGTATCCAGATTGGGCCATAGGGCAATATTAACAAGACACCCATTGTCTGCTGTGGAATGTCTCTCTTGTTCGGGTACCTAATCCGACACGTTGCCTAGGGTTACGAAGGTATTCCATTGCACACCTGTTGCTTACAATGGGTGACTCGTTGTTACGGCCCAGCATGGATGCCTCCACAAACGATTTTTATCAAATATTTAACTTGTCTGACTGTAAAATCCATTTATGATCACGTCCAAGGTATGCATCAATTACATATCAACTTATATCAATTAATACGAAGTGCCTGACATGACACATTTTGGTTATTTTGCTATGGTGTTTCGTTTTTCAAGGATCATAGTGCTTGAAAGTTGTTAAAATAGTCCGACCAATCTCATGGCATTGTCGTTAAATGTTCGGCTTTGCCAAGAAACAATTGTATTTAGGAATCGTTGCACTCTACCACGATTTTTGTGTGTGCAATAGCGGGTGCTCTGCTGGTAGTTTTAACCTCGATCTTTGCGTTGAAGTGGTTATAATCCCTTTATCCATCCCTCGCTCTATCCCTCTGTACGTTTGTCCTTTCTGTCAGTTTGTAGTATCCGTCTGTCTGTCTCTCAAATCATTTTTGTAATTACTCTTAACTGCGCATGTTTAAGACAGAAAAATGTTGATTTTTACAATCTTATGACAAATTTGTAGAAACGGTTTTCTCTTTATGTACATATTTAATCTCAATTTTTAAAATATTCATAAGAAATGCCTGTAAGCACAACTACCTCAATATACCTCGGTGTAAATTGAGATTCGGATAAAAAAAATATACAGTTTCTAGATATTTGTTTGAAATTTTCTCGAGATGATTAAAATTAACAAATTAACAATTTCTGCTATCAAAAATATGAATTATCATAGGTTTTGATATGTTTTTTTAGAATTATTAACGAAATTGTGGCTATGTCTTAGATTCTTTCTATCGTTTTCTTTTTTAGAATGCTTCTTTTTATATGGCCAAGACTAATTTTGATCAAGTTAGGACAAGAAATATTTAAAAACAATTGTAATATATTTAAATGCCTCATTTATTTATTCCTTTGTTGCCTTTGTAAGTATTATGCGTGATCCACTTCGTATAAGAGAAAAGGCAACATCGACAAGAAATCATAAACAAATGTTTCTATTCTTGACTTTTCTTAACAACCCTGTAGGATATATAAACCACCTACACCAAATTCCTTCTAACATTTGACGATAAACTGAAGCGATCTACTGCCAGATGACACACAGGTCCCTCGAAGCTTAAAATTGTATTATAAATACATAAATTACCCCCTAAATCAATTATTGTAGGATGAGTCTTAAAGCTGTGAAATTTGCTCTGCAGCGCAGCTGGGATGGAAATTAGAACTTTCTAAGCTTGAAGATAAGTTCTCCATTGTTGTCTCTCTGTGATCAATGTGGGAGGAGGGGGCAATATTTGAAGAGTATTTTCCTGTTGGCACAAGATCGATCAAATTCTAATTAGTTTAGCACTGGGCGAGGAGTTTCTCATCAAATTCGGTCCCCGAGGAATTAAGTATATTGTACGTTCGTATTATGCGGGGTGTTACAAAAAGTGAGGTGTAAATGTTGATGCAATGTTTGAATTTGCTCTATTTAACCTCTCAAACCAATATAATGAATTTAGATTTTAGTATGAAAAAGGCAGTCTAAAATCACATATCTAGTTTTAAGCAACGTTCTAAGCAAAACGTGAGGTAAGTGTTTCTACTTTCTGTCATCAATTTTTTATTCATTTACAATTTATATATACTTTACACCTAAAAGCAATAGAGATTCTATTTGAAATATCGTAAGAATTCCACAGCAAATAAATTTTTGTAAAAGAAATTGATAAATATTTTTAAAAAAATCAATATTGTTAAACCAATGCAAGGGAATCGTATTTTCCGGATTAGAACTACGGTCGGATTAAAGAGATCAAGGTAGTAAGGAGTTTAATCCTTTCAAGACGGATTGTCTCGCTCTTAACGTTCCCAGGATAATCAGGTTGCCCCTATTTTGATATTCAAACCTGTCCAAAAAGTATAATAAACCTTCATATTAAAAGGCATTTTGGCACGTGTTCTATTTATCCAATATCAAATATGTTATCATCCATTGCAAACGAGCCCTGTACCTAAGGATTTGTGTGTTTCTATAACGGAAGTATACTATTGTTATCCTAACAGCTACAACTCCATCCCAGGGGGTGATGTTTAAATTTAATAGGTAAACCTGACTCGTATATTCCCATTTGATCAGTGCGTGGCTTAAAGCGATCTAGTTAGTGAACGATCGCGATCCTTCGTTCCTCGCGTAGAGTATGGTGTATATACAATAAAATCCATCGTTACTTATGTTTTGCTCTCAATCAAAAACATATACTTTTGCTCAATTTACTTCAAGACCTCTTGTTTTGATCAAATTTCCATATCAAATGTATAGTTATTGAGAAATTCGTGCAAAACTTTACAAGATGCATAGATCAATTTGCGAATCCTCAAGGACAGAAGAAGCATTCGTAGATATCACTTTAGGTACAATGTGGTATCAGGAGATTCCGCTGCAAGCAAACTGTGAATGTTGGAATGATACAGCTGAAATTGGAATTATCCGAGTACTTCTTGCTTTGAGCTTTGTTTGGCGATGATGTATTGAGCGTGATTTGACTTACTCTAAATCCATTGTGACGTATTCTCCTTCTTTGTTAAACTTGTACTAGTTGTTTTTTCCCTCATATATGCATACTGTCAGGTTCCGATTACAATTTTGCTGGGTATATCAGGCTAAAGTGGCTAGCTAGACTACAACCAATCGATATCTGCAATAGCAACAGCAAAAATAAAACAAATATTGGTATGTTTTGCTATTCACATGTAAACAGTCTAATATTTTATATATAGCTAATTACCAAAACAATAGATGAATGTTGTATAAGTGGCATATCCTAGCTACGACTAGTAAGCAGTTTTAAGACTTAAAAATGACAACAAACATGAAAGAGCACCATTAAAAAAAACACATATGGATAACGTCTCTAACGTAATTTCCACAAAGTGTGAATTGTCATATTTTACCTCTTTTTTATATATACGTGAACAGAGAAATTAACGGTTTTACCAACCCAGATGTGTGACAAATCACTTTACAGCTTACTCACAAGTTCACAACCTTACACTAGTCCTAGAAAAAAAGAAATTCCTTCTTGTGTTGCTTCGGTGCTTGTCGTTAAATGTTGTATTTGTATAAAAAGTGTCACACATGTGGGCGGGTAAAAAGTGTTGATTTCTCTGATTTCGTATACATACCGTATATAGTTCAGTTAACCATTGTATCATTCATTTGGTACCCAATGTGTGTGTTTGTGTTTGTTTTCTATAGTAAGGTTATAAACGAGAACCCCATTCTAGAAGTTTGGGGAAGAAGGTTTGAAGATGTTTTTCTATAGTTTGAAGGGTGCTGAATCAGAATTTGTGGGTCCAACCTCTGGGAAATGTGGGGAACTTTGTAAAATAAGGGGGTAAAATTAGTACAGGGGTAAATTTGGAATCAAGTCAAATTGTGTTTAAATGTACACCAATTTCTATATGTACAGAAGTCAAAATCAGAAGTTGCTCCAATTTTGATAAAAAATGAAAGAAGTTGTTCATCTAGCTTAATGTGTCAAAATAAGGAACAGTTTATACCATCCGCAATGTATAGTTATCATGTTATGTAACAAAATATGTCATAGGGTAACATAATCGTTGACCTTCTTTGACACTTATCTCCGTAAGTAAACATTTAACATAATCGAAACTATACTTTTTGGGAGTCCTCTTACCTCAGGCAATAATTTGCAAGTAGTTAAAATATAACCATATTAACTTTTAATGTTGACCCCTGTACAAATTGAGATTGACTTTTTTTTTACCATTTTAGTCATTTTTACCCTATAGCAACAAAACCAATTGGTGGTACAAACTATACATTTTTGGGATCCTTATGATTAGAACGACAATATGGCATACATTTCAACGTAATTGAGGCATTTTAAACGTTTGACCCCTGTGTAAACTTAAATTGGCCCCTATTGAAAAAGTGATACCACAATTTGTACTACCTTGCACTGAGGGTCCATACTAACTACCAAAGGTGATAAACCTTTTCTGTAGTGGGTGTAAACGAATTCCTTAAATAAGGTCCCTATGATATTCTACTCCTGCTCTAATAGGGCATCAGGAATATGCACCGATGGGGGCTGCGACCATCTCCAGCCTGCCAATGTGGTTCTCCATCACAGACTGTGGATCACATTCTCAACGAGTGCCCTACCTTTCGTCCTTCGGTGGACATAGACTTCTCAAACCCCAACCAATCAACAGTGAGCTGGCTCCGCCGTCTACAACATATTTAGCTGCTGCCTCATACGCAAGAAGAAGATAGGGCATCCATCTAGTAACCAGGGTTGCTTCGGTGTTTGTCACTAACATATTTGGGTGAATTTCTCTGATTTGGTATATTCAGTTATTTGATCGCATAAATATGTGCGTGTGTTCTACTATACGTAAAGCTGACGTATCTTTATTCTTAATAGTTTTTTTCTTAGATTTTTTTTTCCCGAAAAGCTCTGAAATATTTTTGATCGTGCAAAAATCATGGATTTTAATTTCTATGTTTACCATTGTGGTTAGTAATTTTAGCAGTAACCCTAGTAACAAATGGTTGGTCTTCAAATCAACTTCACAATTTCGAAAAATGTTCTTTTCTTGATATAATAGCAACGCTTTTATTCATCACTCAGAGAAATGTATGTATCTTTTAGAGGAAAAGGTCTAGCGTAATCTAATTTCTTTACGAAAAACGATGTATCAAAAAAAATGATTGGTGCTCTAGACTCAAGCATATCCCAAGGTAGGAATCAAAAGCGTCATAAGATGTGACTCAAAATCTAATAATGGAAAAATTATATTTCAAGTAAGTAGACAGCATCTTCAAATTGACTTATAGATATTTCAATGGAACTAAAATTGTTGTGACGAACCTATATTCAAAATACCATGGCGGCTTACTGCTATCAAAAATCGGACAGTTTCACATTGATAGCCATTGCCACGAATTTTATAGATATCTTTTTTAGGGAACAATGATCCACATTACTGAAAATGTTTTGATATATTATGCTTGAATATTTCTTATGCACTGAAAAAATAAATATCGCTTAGCTTTGTTTTCATGTTGCTAAAGTGACATAGGCACATTTCCAGCAAAATACAAATTCCTGAAATAGCTGAAATAGATAGATTGGGACTAGCATTTAGCACTAAAATAGTTTACACCAATTAATATTATTATAGCCACTTAGAGGGATCCTAGTTTCAAGGGGAGGTCAGTTGGTCATTTCCATCCTTATCTATTCATTTTCAGTCCAAAGTTCTTCGTTCTAATAGTTTACACACCACTACTAAAGGGAGAACCTATATTTAGGCAAAGATAACATATGTAAGATGATCATTGATCAGTTTGGAGGGTTTACATGGAAATTTGCACTACTGTGATGTATATTTTCTTGCGTTTCAGTTGTCCAACCTAAGCCATTGGAATAAAACTATTTAGGAGTGGTTTTATTTCAAAAAGACTTTAAAGGAGCTGTTTTAGGTTTATTCGTTTTAGTTGAAGGTTAACACATGTAAAAGCAATACAAACATGTATAACACTTCAGTGTTTACAGATTTTGAGAGCGCCATATATTCAAAATGTATATAATTTGTGTTTGTTTCGTTTTCTTTTGTAAGATTATGATTACTATTATTACTATCATAATGATTTTATCTATTGGTATTGATGGACTTGTCAATATGTTGTCACACCACGGCAAAGAACAACAGCGTACACTGTAATGCTTTTACTTCTGAATTTCTATGTCAAATCAAAGTGCACAATCGCAACGTTTTGCTCTAAATGAATACTGAGCAAGATCGAAGCATCACACGAAAACAAAAATTTTCACGTAGTCTCTCCAAACCAATTCAAGTCTTATGATGCCATATTGTGTGTGGGACGATTAGCATGGTCAGTACATACACATACCTATCACAGTCGTTTTCCTATAGGGGAAAAATTAACAATGATGTGGAAAAGGCAGTCACATTAAACCGTCTACTGAACTGCCTACTGTTGGCAACTACACATGAATAAATCAATCTCTTCCAAGATCCTATCGTCTTGATAATATCGTTTTACTGAAAGAGTTCAACAGCCATTACAGTAAAAAATACTCAGAAATTGAAAATTTACTGTCTGTGTATGATATTGCCGTACCCAGAAAACACATAGGCAGTGTTCAAGTTCATTGTTTGTGAAAGTTAAAAGGAACTAAGCCACGGAAGTTGATAATATTTACTGATTGCAGCATATGCGCCTGTTCAAACGAAGATGGGATTATGATAGTGGTAGATGTAATGAGACGAGAAGTTTGCTTTTTAATCCAGTGAGAGCTCTGCATAGGTTGCTAATAAATTACTGGTCACGTCTCCGTGCCTTTTAAATTATGTTGAGTCATTGGTACAAATTCTAATTGAAAAATACTATTGTGAAAGTAGGGTAATTTAGTGGGGTTTAATGGAGTGAACTTTGAAGTGATTTTTCTGAATATTCCTAAATAATGGTATATACATGTTACACATCATATTGTAGCCCATGTCACAAAGTTTTAAAATTCATGTCAATTTTTGCTCTGGTTGCCATGGTAACCACGTAAGGCCTCTGATTG